>OMNW01019932.1:7816-22260 GCA_900303245.1 Selene dorsalis | reverse complement strand
ATAATATAACACTCCCAGCTTTTATCTCCGTCACAAAACCGCAACTTAACGAACTTTACCGAAGTTAATGACGACACTATTGTTTGAATCGTTTAAACGGTTAACCGTTCGGCCTAGCCCCGCCCACTCCGGAAGTCCATGTTTGATTGGCAGCTGGCCGACCAATTCACAACTGGGAAATACACTGTGGCGGATTCAAGGACCGTTCTAAAAGCAGGATATTTTGACTTCTTCTCAAAACTATGATTTTTTCACAAGAGTGAATCCAAATATATTAAAGATATGACGTTATTGAGCCAGATAAGATAAAATAAGTTAAGATAAGATAAGAGAAAATGCCTCAAGTGTGTGGGCAAACTGCACAACTGGTTAACTTTCAATCTTTCAGGCACCTTGTACTCTAAAACAAAGAGAATTACTCTCATGTGTGTACTACAAGCGATACAATGCACTTCTCCATGTACATCCTGTTATCATTTTCTTTATACCAGAGTGTGCTGGCAAACATACACATCATTTTAAGTGTGGTATATTTTATTGTCATCTAAGAACACCACAAGGAGAAGTATATAATAAAGGCTACAGTCACAGTTGAAATGTACTTTATTTTACAAAGATAATGCTTTAAATCCTGGAGCTGTGGCAGACGATATGCTTGGAATGATCAAGGGTTGGAAACAGGCTTATACATTTCCAGAGTGAAATCTCAAAAGAAAAGTGTCAAGCACTAAACCTGAAACTCTATGCACCTCTCATTCCATGTTTTCAACACGTGAACAGAAATAACACAGTTGTGAACAACAAGTTTTAAAAACATATGGTGAATATCAGAAGATTGAAAACATAGACACAACAATCTTATCCAACATTTACCACTGAGGCCTGGATATGAAATATTTTAAAAGCATTAACTGTATCAAAAATGAGTGATGGACATTACTGCGTAATATGCATAGATTGTATCTCATTTCCATTTGTAATGTGTTTGTCTTGCTACACCCTACAATACTGTTAAACAAATGGAAATTATGCATAATCAAAATACAATTAATAACCTGTTGAGCTCTGTCAAGACGAATTAATTTCCAATCTGTTGACAACAGAACAATTTAGACAGAGAAACACAAACAACAGAATGACAGCATTTCAATCAGAAAAGACTCATTTGTGTTAAAAAAAAAAAAAATTATTGGCATATGCATAACAAGAAAAAAAGAAAGTGAGCAATGTGGAAGTCTCTTGGGTGATTACTCCACTGTAATGTGAAAACTGGGACTGAGTGAAGTAAAGGAAACTCCCAGCGGTGGTGGTGGTGGTCTGAAGGCAGATGAGGTGGTCTGGATATGAAGACTGCTGACAGTGATAGAGAGGAGAACACATTTAAAAGTAGGACAATAACAACTTGACTGGTTGAGATCATGGCCAGATCTGATTGGTTGCTGAACACCTGAAGTCACATGATCGCAAAAAAGTGGCATGACATGAACCTGAGAATACAGAATGAGTGCAAAACAGCGGTTTTCTTTCTGAATGAATGAACTTAGCCTTTCTTAAGCTTTGTTTTATTATCTGTTCATGTCACTTTACAACATTACTATTGATGACCCATAGAAAATTATCAATAATTGTTCACTTTGACCAAAAAAAAAAGACTGACATGACAATGGTTATTAGTGACAATGGTGTGTATCACATTATAAGCCAAACATGTTATTGTGAAAGTTAGTGCTGCTGATTCAGAAAAGGAAATATCACTAAAATGCCACTGGTTATGTTTTTGTCAAAGCTTTAACTTTATGTACCATACAGTCATTGTAAACTTGCATTCCTCTGATAAGTTGCTTGTTTTTTTCCAAATGGTAACACACATGGGGTCGACCCCCTCCCAAGAATGATATACTGCACGACACACCACGGTGCAAAAGCTATTCATGGAAAAAAATAAATAAAAAAATACATTGTGAAATATTATAGTCAGACACATGCATACATCACTTTGGCCTCCCAGACATCTGTATTTCCAAATGTTACCATATTTACTCATTGAGATTCCCCCCTCCACAATAGTGGGCTACAAGAGACATTTCAATCAGCACAATAATGGAGTCATTCAGTCAAGAAAACTGTTTACATGTCTGTCTACAAAAGGAAACACGCTGACAATTGCTGTAATGTTCTGTGAGACACGGGCCACATATTTTTCAAACAAATTGACTTCCATAACAGTCAAACAACGACAACGGCGACTTCGATGCTGCGAACGTAAAGATACATGGTAAAAAGGGATTGGAGAAGGAGTGGTTGGAGGTTTGGTGTGCACATTGCTCTTTTTTTTTTTGCTCATAATTACCTGCAACAAAGCATTTGGGAAGTTGAACACAAATGCATATCAGGGTCCGGTGTATTGGATTTTTTGTGTAAGTGTGTGTTTTCTGCCCATCCTCTGAGATACCAAGAACTTCTTAGCATCGTCTCCTTAGCCCAGCATTAAAACTGAAGCAAAACTGGAATTACACAGCTGTATGTGGCATCCCTCTGATCAATGTGATGCCTGTGTCCTGCTGAGAGTTGGTATTGGGCAGGTGGTGCAGCAACAGATACAGAGACGCTGGGAAGAAAGAAAGAAAGGGAGAGAGACAAAGGAAAGAACAAAGGGCCAAGAGATGCTGGAAAATGTAAATGTATGAAACATGAGAGGGACGGAAGGATGGAGGAGGATCGGGGTGGCAAAAAAAGAAAGAACTGCAGATACAACTGTCAATAACGGAGCCAGGATATGCAGATTTCTTCATTATGTGGCTGTTATGTCCCGTGTGTTTTCTGCATCCCGGCTTCACCGAACAATGATCAACCACCCAGTCTCTTTCACAGAGACTGTGATTTTACAATGATCAGCTGAAGCAGTTGGCAAATATGCACCAATTGTATGTATTCATGCATTTATTAAAGGTAGAGTCTGTAGGTCTGTCTCATTGCAGTTTGTAAACACAACATTCAAACTGGGCCCCTCCTCTCAGACGGCAACAGGAGCCTCGAGGGCTACGCTTCGACGAGTAGGAGGGCCGTCACATTGAGCATGGAAACGGGTGCTAGTGATAAACTAGCGGGAGTTAGCGGTGGCGGCTAGCAGGGCCATCTCATGCCGCATGCCCAACTTCACCTGCAGCCGCCCAGAAACATCCCGTCTACACCAAAACATCAAAATACAGGCAGGGGGCGGTTGTTGTATAAGTTTTTTTAGAAAAATACTGCAGACTCTACCTTTTAGGGTTTGCATGCTATAATACAACATGTAAAACTAGACTGTAATCGTTCCAGTCGTCTGTGCAGATTCTACCCGGGTCTTCTCATCCTCCTGCCCCCTGAATGAGGCATTTATGAAACCGGAAAATTAATAGAAATAAGGATTTCAGAGCAACAGAGCGCTGTAAGTGATTTGGCTATTTCTTGTCTACACCTCTGAGTTTGTCTGGAGCTGAAAAAAAAAAAACGATTGTAGTGTTAAAAGAAGGATTTGAAAAGGAAAACTGACGACAGGATGAATTTAAAACCTTGTTAAATGAGCCATGCATAATTACTGTCAGTTCGTAGTATTAGAGGGAAGAAAGGTTGCAAAGTTTTAGTCAGGACCACATGCTTCCATTTGCAGCGTTACTCAGTCCTCTACCAGAGCTGTCACCTTTGAACTCAAGCATAATTCTGGTGAAATTTTAAGTGAATGTGACACTATAAAACCCAGTGCACTAATGAGGGGAAAGTAGGATCTCCCACGAAAAACTTTATCTTGAAACGAAACTTGAAATAGTCTAGTATGATTAGAGCCCAGGTGTTCATTTGCATTTTCACAAAAAAAAAAGAAAGAAAAAGTGTCGATACTTTTTAAAACAATGAGAACAGTGGTGCTTTTGTATGGCATTGATATGTGATTGACAGGCTATTAATTAGCTAATTAAACCTAACACATCTGCAATTGGCTGACCTCGGTGTAGAGAGCCTTATGTGATAGTAGGACAGGCTTCAGTTCCTCTGGCACGAAGCAACTTATTCTTAGAGACAATGGAAAATGGAAAAGACGAGGCGGTGCTGATTCCACTGAGCATTTTCATAGAAAACGAACTGGGCTTGATAAACATGTTCACTTTAAATGCGACACAGAGGTTTTTATTGGACTAAATCTGGGCAACAGTTCAGTTTACCCGATCTTTTGTGAAGCGATACCATATTTCTGAACAACATCTTCACAACATACAACATGCTGAGGCTGCAGCTTGTGCGGATGTGAAACATGCTGGCATCGTTATGACATTTCTGTCTCTCTCTCTCTCTCTCTCTCTCTCTCTCTCTTTCTCAACCACACACGCAGAAACAAAGTACAAAATCAAGGGGTTGGTTATATCATTTGTTGGTGTAATATCTTGGAAAGCTCTCAATCAATAATTAGATGGAGACCAAAACACGGAGTCTGGCAGTTTTACTGTGGCAATTACTCACATACACTCAGAGCGAGAGCACCTGTGCTCTGACTTGGCTACCTCACCCACAGGGCTGCTGTCGTAGCACTCGTCCTACAGCTGGGGTTGTTGTATTGAATTTTATCTGATGCGGCATGCAACAAAAAAGCTAGTTCCATTTCTCACATACGTTTGCAAACCTTGATCTGCACATAAGTAATTAAATACACCCCAGCAGTTTCTTGATGGGTTGAAAGCTCAGGCGGCTCTATTTTTATCGAGGCTTCTTCTGTTATTTTCAGTGCAGCACATCGTGTTTAACGTTTGATAGCATATATTTTTAATCATTAGGTAGTGTTAATGTGGTCAGACCCCTTTTATTCAGATTCTTCATTCAATGGTTGTGTCATTTCACCGGTCTGCACAGGTCAGTGCTGGCTGCAGCTGATCTTAAACGGGCTGATGAACTTGGTTTATTAGACTCTACAATCGGATGAAAGATCTGGAACAAACAAACAGCTGAACTTCCTGTCCAGGTCTTAAGTGTGGAATCAGATTTGTGGTTGACAAGGATGACTAAACTGGCTTGCTCTGCACTCAGCCACTTAGCACTCTGACTTAATGCCAGGTTGCTGGCATACGTCTATCCAGACCGAGGAGGAGCACTCAGCTCCTACTGGAAGCCTCCACGTACGTAAAGCCTGTATAATATTATACCGTAAATTGTTATTCGTTTATGATACTATATATAACAGAGATGACTTCTTTGTGAGAGCACTAAGAAAAGATGGTCCTGTTACAATGACGTTCATATCTATCACAAAACAAAAGGAAAAGAGGTCAGGACCGGGATGAGGAGGAGAAATGTTGTTTTAAATCCTGGTCAATGTCAGGAGTCCGGAAAACAGAGGAGAGCCTCAGGTAAGATGAGCTGTCAGTACGTTGAAGACAGGAGGTAATGGCAATTAACACTGACAAATCCCCAGAAACACTGGCACTGCTTCAATGAATCTAACTGAGGCTGCTCTGTCGCCACCTTGACCTTGGCTGAATCCATCTACACACATCCATTTGAAAAAACCCATGAGGGAGATGGTGGACGCTCACACCTGCTCACCTTGAAGCACAGATGGTTCTCTAACAGTCAACAGAGGACGTGACAGATATGACATCTGATATCCAGAAGATATCTCGAGAACAAAGCTGTTTGGGATTTTCCTGCTCAAGACATTAAGCAGACGTATCCTGTTTGTCGGGCCGCCTCAGATGTGGCGTTCCTCAGGGATCGATTTCAGGACATCTGCAGGACTCCTTTCCTTTCCGTGCTGATGCTGAGGCGTATATTTTTATGTTGCAAATAAAGATTTCTTCCAATAACAGTGTGACTCAGTCGATCTATCCAATGTGAAAGTTCACCTTCATCAAAAGGCCTTGTGTGATTTTCTTTTTCTGGTCTTTCCTGACCTATTTTTACACCTTAGTGTTTTGTTAAAACAACTTTAGTAACCAATCCATACCATTGCATCAATGCATGTCAGTGCTCTGGGCCTCTGTGGCCTGTCAAAGGGAAGTGTGGAGACACTGAGGCAACAAAAAAAAAAGCTGAGTCTATAAAACATTCTTCCGCAAGAGTCCACGAGGCCGAGGAGAGATTAAACTGATTGTTCAAGGATACACATACGTCTGAGTGTGGATAGACGAAGAATTAGGGGAATTGGTTTGTCTCACCAGCACCTCTTTGTTTACTGATGAGCTCTGAGCCTGCAGCGAGCAGACTACATGGTACATGCCACACTATGTTTAACTCTCCTCCCTTTCTCAACATGGGACGTGTGTTACCCATTGTACAGGCCCTACGAGAGCCAGACTCAAGCTGGCTAATGGAGGACCTCACCGGAGATAGGAAGACGATGTAACAAGGACGTAAGGTTTGGGAAATTCTGGCAAATTAAGGATGGCATTTTCAAACTGTCCAGCCTTGATCCTTTTTCCTGTCTAGACCCAGTTTTGTGACTTATCTGTTCTCTAATCCCATCCCTTCCTGATCCCATCACTTTTACCACTGATCCCGCCTCGAGCCGAAAGTGATTATTTCCCCTGTTTAATATTACAAGGCCTTTGCCTCGGGAACAGGAGAGGATCTCAATATGATCGGTGGCGTTTTTAATGATAAAGTAAATAGTGTCTCTTCTGCGCTACACTACACTACAACGTTTTAGAAATAAATTAATGTTGTGGATAGTGGCTTATTTTTTTTATCCCTGTGTGTTGATAATATACTCATAGCATGAATTTCTTCAGACCTGTTCAGAAACATCCACACCAGAGGTTTGTTGGTGTCATGCCTTCACCGCTGGAAGTCTTTCCTCTGTTCATGAAGATGAGCGTCAAACAACTGATGTCTTACATGGTATTTTATAACATCAGCTGATGAAAGCCAGTGTGTGTGTGTGTGGAGGCGTGCAATCTATACGTGAAGATGAAGAGCCGAATCTGTGGCCGAATCTTGAATACGCTGCTTTGATGATGAATAACATTATTAATAAATTACATTTCTTTAAGTTCTGTAATGAAACAAGAAATCAAATACGGCTTCAAAGAAGTTTTCAGACATGTAGTCGTGTGTACATCCCGTTCCATACTTGGCCCATGCAAATCAAATGAAGTTCAGGCTAAACTGATGAAATATCAAGAGGGTCAAAATTTTGCCGATTTTGGCCTAATTAAATGTTGAAGCTCTAACACCGTCAATATTCTACTTTTTTTTTTAATTTTCACTTCTGACCTCAACAGAAAAAGAAAAAAACAAAAAAATGGAAAGACTGATTCCATTTTTGATTAGGACCTCCGGAAAAATCCAATATCTAACCCTGCTAGTTTTTCTGTTTTTGCAGTCATCAAGGCAGATTTCACTACATTAAATATTAGCCCATTCAGATCACTAAGGTTTGAGTCTCTAATCTGTCAGGACAAAATGGTTGTAGCTCACAAGGTTGTGGGATGGAAACCTAAGAAAAAATCAATCGACTTTCATCCAAATCTGCAGCTGAGAGTCCATCAATCTGATCAAATGCTTCAAAGATATATGACATACAGACATACAAACATAAGGCAAACATGCAAACTGCACTAAGACGCGACTTTAATTTGATTTACAGGCTTTTTCCCGATATGACACGCTTAACTACTGCTAATATTACACTCCTAAAAATTTTCTTTACGGTCGTGAATTCGGATCATCGTCCGTCTGCTCCCGTACCACACTGTGGCACCAGTTGCCTGTAATGCCTCGCAGACAAACTATGAATGGACATTAATTATATAGCAAAGCTATATTATAGCTACGAATGAATATTAATAAAGCCTGGCAATATTATATGGGAAGATTAAAGTCTCCTCTCTCTGAAGGATAAATCTGGGCAACTTAAGCATATAACACGTCTTTGTCGGCAGCAACAGCCTCTGTCTCAGGTTCCCGCTCTGAGTTATGACCTCATCATCTCGTTTGTACAGAAGGGAAAAATTAAATTAGTTAGAGTAATGAACCTAGGTGCTTTTCATAAGAAATATCTCTGCTCATTGTTCCCCAAGTCGTTTAAGAGACTAATCTGTCCCATATACCCCCATCTCACTTAAATCCTGGCCATCTGAAAGAGCTGTCAGGGGTCTGCCTTTTCAAACATGAGCCCCCATGGGGGTCCTGGATCAAAGATGAAAGTGTGCTGAACGATCAGGGAGACAGAGGTAGAGGGGGTGGCATGAAGGGAGTTGGGAGCACGATTCATCAAATTAACAAATTTGCTTTCCTTTTCCCAGCAGGAGACGGAGTAAATTCTCAGGTACTTAAATCAGCGTTGCACCGACAATGAAGGAGAGGGGGAGGAGCCTAGAAAGGTAAGAGGCGAGTTTTTAGTGAGACAGTGATGTGAGCGTGAATGAATGTGTAATTAATGACACTCTTACTCCTAATTAAAACCTCTTAGCTTTCTTCTCACAAGGTTGCAGCAGCTGGTATAGACAAGGCTCTCACTGTGAGACGAGAGACATAAATTTCATGACAGTATCGCGAGGCAGCACCTGCATATGCCTACACCTGTCACTGCTCGAATCATACCTCATTCTGTCCATGAATTAACATCCTCCTGGGCTAAGACGAGGAAAAAAAAAAAAAAAAAAGTGGGGGGAAGAGGGGGTAGATTCTCTCATCCCAGAATGAAAATCCCTGGTGGCTTCAGGGTGGTACGATGTATCCATTTTCAAAATTAAATATATCGTTGTTTGGTTCAGCAAGGCAGACACCTGCCTCCTCTAGTAAAAATGGCATAACCCAGATCTGAGAGATTTCCCTCAGGAACCACATCACAGTATTGCCTTGTAACTATAACTTAATATCATGTCAGAATCTCCTGAGGATGATACAGCTAGTCAAGCCAGAGACAGAGGGAAACCAAGAGCAAGTCAAATTGCTGAGTGAAACAGATGGAGGCCAGGAGCAGGTGGGGAAGGAAACGAGGGAACAGGGAGTGTAATAGACGGGTAGTTACCCAGCGCACCAACACAACAGGAAAAGATAACATGATGCCCCCCCCCCCCCAGATAATAAAGGCAACATGGGAACAATAAAAGGCTATCAAGTCATTTGGAAAAACAAAAGGAAACAGCATGGGAGTGCCATTTAGTATGAAATTTTAATGTTACTTCAATAAATGATTCTGTTGTCTTTTTACAGAAGTGTCTTTAACCGGGTCGGGCTGCGCTGAGCGTCCTCCGGGACACGTAGAGATGCACTCCTTTGCACGCCATCTCACTAATACTCTCGCTTTTGGTATCCTGGTATCCTGGTATCCTCTCCCTCGCTCGCTCGCTCGTCTATCCTCTTCCAACACTCGCACAGTAATACTTCTTCTTCTTCTTCTTCAGCCGCTTGCTTCCTTTCTCTCTCGAACACAGCTGGCCTCAGCAGCTTCGAGCTGACATTCTTTCTCCGCAGAGACGATTATTGAAAATTACTGATGTCATATTGACATTTTGATGTTGTTGCTGTGGTTGACCGATGATTAGATCTGTTGTTTGTATTAATGGCGTGCTGTCACCCATGGTGATATCCTGCTGAATAGCAAACTTTGGCTAAATGTGCTTGTGTGTGTGTGTGTGTGTGTGTGTGTGGCTATTTGGCAGGTATCTGAGGAGGACATCTGACAGCTGTTGAGCACAGAGGCGTCTCCTGCTCTGCTGTTTAGTCCCGTTTATGATATTTTTATAATATTGCTCTCTTAGAGGTCAACGCCGATGTGATGCTTTAAAGAGTGAAAGCACTGATAATGGAGAATATTGCTCTATTTCAACCATGAGGCATGTTGCAGTTAAAAATTGCAGAAAATTGATTCAAGCAGTAAAACAGCTTGTCATCTTTGTGCTCGCTGATAGCATGATGAATTGCCACTGAGGACACCTCGATCACCTAAGCTGTCTTGGTAAGCCACACTTGATCACTGTCAGAGAAGCTCAAGATGGTCAACGATTGCTGGAGAGGCGAGGGACTTAACACCTCCCATTCTCTCTCTGTCTCTCTCTCTCTCAGACAAACACACACTCGTTTGTGTCACTCTAGAAGAAGAGAGATGAAAATAGGCCTGAAAATAATCTACAGCAAACATGAGAAACAAATATATGAAGAGCAGTGTTTGCAGAATCCATGTAGAAGGGGAGAAAGAAGAAGAAGAAGAAGCAGGAATTACCCAGGTTGGTTCATCCTGCATTTGCTGTAAGCTTTGGACAGTTTCATGTGTACAAGTGCTGCATGTTAAAGAGCCTCTGGATCCTGACAGGTAAAAGCACAGGAAACGAGTTTCGCACCATTAATTATCACAAAATACCTTACAACGCCCCGGGGTCATTACATGATTACTAATTTGGGTTTCTGTGTACAACCTTTAGGCTTTGTAAAGAGTAATGACCACCACTGACACCGACTCACATGCACACGTTTCAAGTGATATTCGGTGTTTTATAGACTATTTAAACCTACACCTGTTATTATCCTTTGTGCTGCGATGTTTATTTTCTCATTCCGCCTTTTCATCTTAAATTTTAATAACCATCTGAACAAATACTATCATGCGCTACCACACTGATTTCGTCCACATAGTCCACTTCATTTTGAATATTGATGAGCTTTCCGTTGTTCATACCTGGATTGCCTCTGGCTTCATTTACATTTATATTAGTGCGCGACTATCACAGCAAACAACAGTAACAATTCTCAATCAGACGACTCATGTGTGTGTTTTTTTTTTTTATTTGTAAGATGATGCCAAATACATCAGAGTGTATATTTTTTTGTACATACTGTACATGCCATCAGTTAAAGCAGGCGAGTCATCAGAGTGACATCGCATCGCTCCGTAACAGGGACACTTGACCAGTAAATGGGATTTAGTGTGGAGCGAGGAATATAATAAATTACCGCAAAACTTCACCATATCTGCATTAAGCGTCACTTCATTATTGATCCTCTGCATTTACTGGATGTATTATCTATTTTTTATGAACCGATTCATTTTTCGCTTTGAAAAATTGATGTGCCATGCAATGGGGGCACTTAACATAATAAAATGTATAGTTTTAATCGTATTATGTGAGAATGAATTAAAAGAACTGTGAACTCTGACTCTAAGTGTCATTTTCCATCCACAATTTAAAATAGTTAAATGCAATGTGTAAGTCACTGACTGGCATTCCCTTATTATATAGTAGTTAATACTGGACAGGTACTTAAATGTAAGGGTGCTCTGAGTCAATTCAATGTAGACATAACATCATCGTCATTTTATAACAGCATGGCAGTAATCATTTCTCTTTATATGAGATACCACAGCTACATAAACCACAGTGTGGTTGCTGCAGAGATATTTTTCTAAGCCATTTATCTGTGTTGGATACATGCTCTGCGGTGTCTTTGAAGAGGTAAACGTGCTGATGAAATGTTGACGTGAACTTAGATGATACTGAGAAATACGTCTCTGAAATATGAGGTGAATCACAGGCTGAAACTGAAAAGGAAAAAAAAAAACTTGCATTAACAGCTGAGGGTTTAGTATTTATGTGCATCAGTGATGGGAGGGAAGATGAAGCGCAGGCACACGTGCAGACTGTTCGGCTGGTTTTGTGACAAGACGCGCAGGTAACGCCGTTCACCTGCGAAGTCTCACAACAGGTGCCATTGTAGGAATCGGGGAAAACACAAAATCATCCATTTTGTTTCCGTTTAAAAAGCTGTGAACTCTTATGCAACATCCAGCTCTGACAAGTTGGGTGATGAAAGGCAGCGGTTTGGAGCGGTGACACCGCAAAACTTTTCAGTTCAAGGAAAAGAAAGACACTTCCTTTTGTTGGAAGAGCAACGAGTGACTGTACAGCAGCAGCACAGACGAACCTCCAGCAGCTCGGGTCAATGTGACGCCGTAGTTCACTGGTGAAAACACTTGGAGCCAAAGGTGTATAATTCAGATCACAACCTGCAGCTGAGGTCTTTTTTTCATCATTTTAAATGTGCTCATGTTTGGTCCAGTGTCCAGTACATGTTGTCCTGAGGTAACACAAGAGGATTAGATAAACAACCCCTTCAATATTCATCGAATGCTTGGGCTATAGTTTCCTCTCTTGCCTTTTAACATCTCTTACACATCTCCTCCAGCTCCTTCTCACATACAAATCAGTTGGATTTTTAAGGAAACATTAAAAGAGACAGATCTACCGAGGCATGCAGAAGGACTCTGTGCATTGAGCCTTTTTTACTCACGCCGTCTGCTAAATCAGGATTTTCGAGAAAATTGCACAATGATTTTTGTTTTCTTCTGTCAACTGACAAACTGTCCAGAGAAGTCATGGTCATGTTGTTGTCACACACTCAGACTGATGGTCTGTTCAGTCACCTCAGATCAGGTCGTCACCATCAAACTCCCACACCACAATTCAAAACCACTGTATAAAATGATTTGTATAACACCAACATGTAAATCTGAAAGAAAGCTAATTATTCAAGACTACAATATTTCACATTTACAAAACCTACTATGGCAGTTTTACCTCGTCACTAGAAGAAAGCCCTTTGTCCTTAAAATCGATCCGCTCCATATGTTCTGTCGACCTACTTCCTGTTGTATGAGTGCTGACAGGTGTTGTACAGCAGTGAGGCACAATGACAGAACCTGTTTACTTGTGTCTTATTCAGCTAGAACATCTGTTCAAACATCCAGTTGCATGGAGCACCACGGGGACCTGTGGAGCCGTTCCTTCTCCATGATGTACAGCAATGCCGTTCAGAGTGGTACAAGTGGTACAAAAGAGATTATTTACAGTGAGAACATGCATCTCGTGTAAATAAACACAGAGCAGCAGCAACACCGGCGTCATCTGAGAAGACAACTTGGAGATTTTTGCTGGCCTCCTTCCTCTGTATGTTGCAACTCGCTGGAAATGCAGTGATGTAAAGTTAAGTTCAAACACAAGAGATGCAGCAGAGATGAAATCCTGCTACAGATACTCTTCTTGCTCTCAGACAGACTGATGAAAATGAGGTGCAGCGTGCCACTCTCCTGCGATGTTCACTGCTGGACAGATGGATAGCACCTTGACAAACAAAGAAAAACAGACAGACTGTGTCGCTTCACACAGAGGCGGAGTGGTGACAGGCTATCTCCATGCATATTGATGCCAGCCCAGCCACACTGGCCCAGGTTTGATTGAATAGTCACACAATGGGAAAAGGCAGGCTACTTTTCATGTTCGTCCATCAATCAGTGCGGCAGACTGCAGCTCTCTCAGCTTTGTTTGAGTGTCAATTAGCTGACGTGGTTTGGGTTGCAAGATGAATTTCAGTGGACTCTGTTTTTCAAAAGGCAGACAGCATATAACATACAGCTGTGGGACCAATCAACCCCTTCAAACACCAGCAAAACAGATTAATGGTCAGAAAAGGCTGAGTGGTTTACTTTTTAAAAAATAATTAGGCTAGCTATTGTGCAATGGAGCAGAAACTGTTCCTCAGTCGCACTGAAAATCCAAACACAGTGGTGAGAATCATTATGTTTTGCTCTTGGAGTTGCTGCTTCAGACCGTGTTCAAATCTTACTGGTGGATACGTCAGCACTAACATTACTAAATCCTGGGGTAACGTGCCGTTAGAGTAATTACAGCATTTTAAGAAGGGCAGACAGACTTCAGGAGAGTTTTGAAAGTTTTAAAATTTGATTTCCAATGACAATCACGAAGATTTACAGTGCAATGATTCAGAGCTGCAAGATTACATCACCACGTCACATGACTTCTTGCCTCAGATGAACAGATAAATCCACGAGGACCCTCCTCACCTTGACTACTTCAAACTATTTGTGAAATGTAAACAAAGACCTGTTTGCTTAAAAGGTGCAGCAGCGGCATCTTTCTGCTTGTTTGACTGCAGCATCAATCTGGCTTCCTGGTCCGCTGGTTTGCATTCTCTAATTTATCTTGGAGTAATAATACAGCTGCTCGAAATCTCATCAAGCAGTCAGTAGCCTAAAGCTTTGCACCCCTGGTAGGAGATGCTCAATACTTTGCATTCTCCAGGCTGCTGGGAGGCCAGAGCTAGAACTACTGAGCCACATAAAAGAGTAACAGCATCAGTTTTCTGCTACGCAAACAGCCTGCATTGTTCATGCGGTACATTGTAGCCCAGAAGGCCCCCCCGCTGCTTTGTAATGTCCATTTTAGATATTTAGCAGCATTTAGGAGAATACAGTGTGTTTATTACGACACAGGCTGCACCCACTAAACCGTCTTTATTCGCACAAGTGCGGCTCACAGCCTGATTTATCAAGGCAAATATGAAGCTCCCCATCACCATTTATTGAAGATAAATGACAAGGCACATGTCGCTTGGACATCAACAGCTAATTTACAGTCTCTAAATAACCTGATTTGCATGTGTGTAGCATGTGGGAGGAAAGTGGA
>OMNW01019923.1:49361-61741 GCA_900303245.1 Selene dorsalis | reverse complement strand
CTACCTGCTCTGTAGCTTCATTGCTGTGGAGTGACGGGGATCCCGCTGGTGGAGGTGGCTAAAAAAACCTGCCCTAAACCTGATGGATTTTTCGAGAACTTCAAAATGCCAGTAAGTTGGTGCTAAGAAATCGAGTGTTCTTGATCGGTGTTATTGATCCTATATTGTCCACTGATCTAACAGTTACATGGGCTGTATTCTGTGTAACCTGTATTCTGTTGACTCTGGTTTAACTACAGTATTAGGTGCTCACAGTGTCCTCTGTCTTTGTCTCCTTACAGAGTTGTCCTGACCTCATTGCAAATGTCTTTGACAGTAAAGCATCACTTGTGATGGGGGCCTTCATTGGAACTGGAGCTCTGTTGGTAGGAACACGTGTTGCATGTTGCACATTTTGGTGCTTAGACGCTGTGAATGAAGTTAATTTGACAAAAGGGTTTTAAATGAGGATTCAGAGTAGTTTACCATGAAGTGCATTAAAATGGAAGTTAGAGACGTGCTGTAGGCACAGGTGTTTACCCTGCCTGCTGGCTTTAGACAGATCTCTCTGTCTTGTCTGTCTGTTTCTGATGAAACAGAAAAGGACATGGACAAATGTCCTGTTGAATAACATTGTAGGAGGTTTGTGGTTAATATACATTGTTCCCTATCAATAATTGATGAGTTCCAAACATGTTTAATAATTGGTCCTAAAAAGGGTGGGAAAACTGGTATACCTGGTAAACAACATGTAAGCACGGCTACAGACCATCCTACAATAATGTCCGAGCTGGGTAAAAACAAAAATAAAATCCTCTGGACTGTGCTGTACTGAGGAAAAAGATTTTTCTGACAGTAGATGTGACCATTAAGTTTGTGAAATACATGCTTCACTCAGTTGCATGTGTGTGGTCAAGCTAAGCTCTGTTTTTTTGTTCTTGGTGATTATAAAGTTCTAATAACTCTGCATCCCCCTGTCTCTCTCAATCAACACTTCTCCCTCCTGCCTTGCTTTAAAAATGCATTCTCATTTTTCATTCTCCCAATCATTTGCTGCTCTAGTTCATTGCTCTGATTGCCAGCACAACGCTCAGTAGAAAGATTCGTCTGTCTGCCCCAACGCCTCAGTACATCATCCTGGCGCAATCCACCCACACCCTTGTTAACCCTCAACCACCTCAGCAGCAGTTTGTCTCCACCCCCTACCCTGACCCAGACCCAGTCATCTTCACCCCTCTTACTGCAGCCAACATCCCTGTGGCTCAGCCTTAGTGCACCCAGACCACACAAAACTTTACAGGCAGTGGATTTTTCCTTTACATGACTTCTTATTCCTCACTGAACAGTTTTCTGTCTCCAGTTTCACACATGCTTCTGTTTCTGTGGCTGCATGCTGACTAGTAGCACGGTCTGTGTTGCTGCTTCTCCCACTAGCTCATTCTGTGGCTGGTTTAATCCTGGAGGTGATAAAGAGATTTTTTTTCACTTCACATTTCCTTATGCCATCCCTGCTCTTTTCCTCCCCTTCTCCCTCTGTGTTCACATGATAGATCACAGCCCTGGTCTGCTCCATCATCCTCCTGCAACAGCTCAAGAAAATTGGTCGGGACATCAGTGCCTACTATTCAACCGTCTACTGAAGAAGAGGCTTCAGATTTTAACTTTTACCCTCTTCTGCCTCACCAGTGGAGACCAATGCTGGATTTCTGGCTCAACCAGCATATCAGTATTTACAGATTTGATTGTGTATGTCAACTTCTGACCACACTTGTATTTCAACTAAAATTGTTACAATGCATTATTACACACTGAAACATCACTTTGAGCTTAGAATCTGACATTATGACAAAGCCAAACAAATATCTGCTTTGCTCAAAGCAACAATCAATATTTTATTGTGCTTTTTACACATTTTTGTGCCACTGTTGAAATGTATGTTCCTCATAATTATCCATTTATCCAACCACAAAATGTGACAGATACAGTGTGTACTGACCTGACATACCTCTATCAATGTGGGTGTATGATAAGTAACATAAGCGTCAGAGCACCACATCCATTTAATGACAAATTCAAGAGTGTTATAGACTCGTCCTTTATCACAAATGTCCGCCTGCCTGTTGCACATTCCCTCTTAATATGCAGTGTTTTGTCTGTCGCTGCATGTGGAAGAGCTAAACATTCAATGAAAATGGTAAATGCAAAAAGGGAGCATTTTGTTATATCTATGTTTTTATGTAAGGTTGAATCAAACTATTGTTAACTTGAGAGTTTGTTAGATTGTAAAGTTGTGCTGCATTATCTTCACACTGGCCTTTACACCAGTCACTCAGTTTGTGAGATTGTAATGACTGGATACTTAGCTTCACTTTCTTGTTGAAACCCTTTATTTTATATCTAATAGATGTAAAAGTTATATTGGTACTAGAGTTATTTTTATTTGCGTTGTAATTCTTGTTTTGTAAAAAGAGGCATTCCACTTAATTTACATTGTTGGTGTGTTTAAGGGGCCTCAGGACTGGCCAAAAAACAAATATAAAAATAATTATGTACCTTCTTCAGTATGAGACAAGAGGAAAACACCTTGACATTTGAATAGTTTTACTTTCATTCCCTCAGATTTCCGTTGCTGTCAAAAGCTTTTGTGACCAAACAAATATAGATGGTGTCGTACTTAAAAACAGCTGAATGCTTTTAACCGCTTGTGATTTCTTTGTAAGTGCTAACAGTTGCATCGCACTGTTGTTTCGGTTCACAATTTTAGAAATGAATATTCCGCTGTATTTTTTCCCTTCTTCAGTTGTGTCCTTGTTTCCATAAAATGACAAAATGTGAGTGCAGTTTTGTGAAAGTGTCTTTATTGCATTCCTCACATGTTACTGTTGGGACCTATGAGGGGAAAAAAATAAGTGAATGTAATCATGAGTGACATCTGAGAATTCACAGCTCATAAGTCACATTTTACCTACAGGATGTTGTGATTACACTCATTTCATTTTAACAGGCTGATCTGTGGCTGTTAACTTGGTACGAAAATCATTCATCCACGGTGTAGGTAGTGCACCCAGAAAAATGTATCTGCAGCTCTGGGGTGGCTGACAGTTTATGTCCAGTGAACAACATTGAATAGTACGAGGACAAACCTGTTAATTTCCATCTTTTCTCAAGTAGTTTAAAGTAAATGAAGCTTTGAATGTTAATGCAAACAATTCTTACAAGTGAGGGAAGAGCAGCATACTCTACAAATATAGAGTTAGTTTGTGTAACCTGGAGGCGTGAGACAAATCTTCCAAACGCTGTTGCATTTCCAGTGTTAGACACCAAACCTTGTAAGTCCTTTAAATATCAATCAATACATTTCTAACCAGTTCCTAATAACTATGTTAGCTTTCAGATGGAGTACTGAGCCACAACTTGTTTGTACTTTGTTGAACTTACTGTTGCTCCAGATGAGAGTGCAGTGAGCATCTGCAGCAAAGCATACCTCCGTCACGCACGAGAAGTAGATCTGCAGATTTTAAAAAAAAAAAGAGAGAAAAAGAAATAAACAAATGAATAAGAACAATGTTTAAATTGCTGCACTAAATAATTACAGTGATCTTAAGCCAACACTTGGGCTACTTTCAAGGTTACCCCCCCTAAAGAAGATTAGATTACCAGTCACTTCAAAGACATGAATACAGTTGCTATTTACTTGTGAGTCTGTTAAGTGGGAGGTACCTCTGGATCCTGCAGGAGAGACTGTCCTCCTTCACTTGTGTCAGGGGAACTTTGTGAGGGCAGGGACAGGAAGTGGGAGATTATGATCCTCTGGGTGTGGTAGGGAGCAGAGTGTGGGGAAGGAAGCAGCTGTGAATCACTCTGGCTGGGGAAGCTTAACAACACAGTGGTGACAAGACTGTTAAAATTTAGAAGATATTTTGCTGTTGCTTGCACCTCAGAATAGGGTTCAAGCAATATTTACATGAATATAAAGTTTTTCAAAACTACATTTGTCCAGAGGGTGGCTCTACAGACATTTAAAAACAATCAACACATATGTACCCCATCACTGTGATGGTCATCTGATTTGATCATTTGATTCAAACCCTCAGTTCTAAGGAAAAATGGTAGTGATGTGAAAATTCTCTCAGGACTAATATTATGACAACGTGGCTTTGGAATAAAGTGATGGACAGACTACCCTCACCATCAGGATCAAAGTAATAGATTTTCATGTTTACCTTGTCCAGTCAGAGTAGTTTATCATGACATTCAAAATCTATCAAGGAAGAGGGGCCACTTTATCTTATCCATGCTTAAGTGTGAAATTAGTAATATGTATAGTAACTGTTGAGCACAACGCAGATTATTAACTATTTGAGTCAAGGCAAAATCACAAAATGTGTTGGCCTTTCCATCAAAGTCTCATGTTTGTAGATGCTGCATCATCAGTCAATGAAGGAAATTGAACAAAACTGTCATTATAGTGGCTCATTATTCACACCCCTGATCTGAGAGCCAGCATCTGTCAATTCAGGTCATTATCACTTTGATACTTTGTAGTGTGATCCTGGTATTAGGTCTGTCCCTTACTTGCAGATGGCTGCTTAGATTCCATCTAAATTCAATAAAATACTGGCATATGAAGGAGAGTGGACGAGAATATCTAGACATGGCCCGTTGACTCCTGCAGCTGCATGAGAGATTCAAAACAGTTATATAATACAACCAGTGTGGACCTGCTTCTGCCATCAGATGGAGTCATATGCTTTGTGTAATATAAAAACACACCAAATCACCAACTAGGCAAAGCATTATTGTCTCACAAAGGCCTAAGATGGTGCATGTTTAATCAGCCAAGATGGATAAACTAGTTGGTTGTTCATGAACTCTTGAGCTTTGTGACTCTAAAAAGGGAAATTCAGAGGGACTGGGCACAGAATGACTTAACATCCACAGTCAGAAATCACAGTAGCAATTCACATAAACCTTGAAAATACTAAGACAAGTTGTAGTCAGTCTTGATCCTGGTTAGTCCAGAGATCAAGTCTGTAAAGACTGGTGACAAAAGACACAATTAAAAGCAAAACTAATATTATTTATTTTACATTATTGCATAAACATACCGACTGTAAATGGGCATCCAGCTGGTATATGGAGTGTAAGCCAGGCAGAAGTGAACCAGCAGCACCAGGTCCAGCTCTGGAGGTCCCTGCAGCCTCACTTCAAGATAAAGTGGACTGCCTCGCAGGAGACTGAGAGGCAGGTGAGCCTCAGGGTGGTAGCTGGTGAAGGACTCGTCTACAAAGAAAAGAACTATACTGTAACAGTCTCTCTCATGTGCACTTTAATGAGATGACGAAAAAAGAAATCTGGTCACCTGTTGCGATTCTTAGTTGCACAGTGACAGTTGCTGGTGCAGGCTGAGTTGGAGGTGGTGGCTGATCCATCACATGGAGCCTTACTTCACCCAGAGAATCTGGGGAGGAACTACACTCCACCATCAGCCTGTGGATCAACACAGGGAACTCATTTACAGAAGACAGTGGACATATCAAAACAGATCTATTTTATAACAGTCCTGGTCTGTCTGTTAGAAATGATTTTGATATTGAAAGTGAGTGGACTAAAAACAATATTTACAAATATAATACATGCATGTAAAGTGATTAATTTAACTACTATGACACATTTGTCATGCATGACCAGACTACTACTGTCCCCAAAAAACACCTGTAGATTCTTTGGTGTTAGCCCAGCAACTGATTCCAGTGCACTGTGTGAGATAAAAGAACAAATTGGATCTAAAATGATAAAAGTTCATTTCTACCAAACAAAGGGGATGTCAGGAGGCAGTCACAATAATAATAATCATTGGTCTACTCTCAAAAGGCTGTGGGTGGTTTCAGGTGTTTGCAATGCAAATGTTTGACATCATATCCAAATGAGATTTCCAACATCCCTATGAAACACATTTTACATTTCACTGAGTGGATTATATTTATTAAATAAATACATGCCAATAGGAATAAAAGCCATCCGGCTTTTTAATTCTTCTACAAATAGTAGATGAGCTGACAGACAAATGAATTTCCCTTTGGGATTAATAAAGTAATTTGTATTCATATTCATATTTGTATTTGTATTTGTAACATACCTAACAGGAGAGTACTCCTGCACAGAGTCATGGTCTTGTTGAAGAGAGTGGAAACCTTGGACTTCCAAAAAATGAACCACTGTCTCCCCAAACACCTGACAAAGATACAACATTAAAATCATTTCCAGTCGACTGCAAGTGATGCTAAGTGAGATTAGTCAGAGCCATAGCTTTGTGAATAGCATCACCCTGTTTAGCTGTAACCACAGACGTCTGCCTTACATGTTTGTTCACTCCACAGCCATCCAGGGGCACAATGTAGATGTCAGGGTCAGAGGTCAGTCTCTGCAGAGTGCAGGACACATTACTGTTCTCAGAGGGATGAGCAGGAGAGGCCACTGTGGGCTCCATCACTGAGTCAGGCACCGCAAAGACAAAATGCTGCCCCATTGTACAGTCTGTTGGTGCACACACAGTACAGTGTTTTAAAATCCAACCTAAATAACTAATCTAGTTGGGCATAACCTTCCTGCCTGAATGCCTTCACACGAGTCATCACATGGTGTTTTTTTCTTTATTGTGCATTTATTCTCAGTCAGACATGTCTTGACAAGGCTTGTGTTTTAGAGACTCACCTTTCACAGGGTAACAGCAGTCATTCGATACAGGGCCAAGGCCACAGGGTGAGGCAGAGGGTGTGTGTGTGTTTGACTTGAGGTGATCTGCGTGCATAGAATAAACAAGCAGAGCTAGTTACTATTGTATCTAGTCAACCGCAAAGAAATGACAGGTGAATTTATGGATGAGTCACCAACATGCTTTACAAACATCAGGGAGAGCAAGAGCCAGACCTTTAGCCTGTCAGGACTGAACCACTTTCTGCCCCCTTGTGGTGGCCTGAGGTCAAGACAACAACTACTCATGTCTGTTACACAGAAGACATGTAACCTACAGAAATATAAACACCAGGAACAAAAGACTTTACCTCTCATTTCATTCTGCAGCCTCTGTTCAGCGTCTTCTTCCTCAGGATGCCCAAAGGGATCATATGGATGTTGTTGAGACATAAAATGGGAATACAAGCTGTGCATCCAAGGGATGCTGGGATATCCCACTTCAGGGGAATGAACCAGTAAATCCATCCAGCTGTGGTCAGAGTTAGAGGGAAGATTAGGATGTGATTTTGAGGATCCTTTTTCAGAGTCCATGCTGCCTGCAGGATGTGGCTCCTGGTGGTCTTTGGACACTTTTGGCTGGAGGAGGAGGTGGTAATAGTAGTTGTAGAAAGGATGTAGGTGGCCATTTTGAACATCATACATCAATTCTGTGGGTGAACTAGTTGCTTGATATTTGTTGTAGGGTTGTTGGTGTAGTGCAAAGGAAGATGATTGAAGCAGAGGGTCTGAAGATTCTTTGGATGAAGGCTGAGTTTCATGGGTGTCAGCGCTGTGTGAACCTTCAGGTGTATAATACATCTGGTAGTAGTTGTAGTAAGAGTGGTAGTCGTGTGGGTAAGGAAGGGGATTATGGTTAGATGGAGAGGGGAGAGATGGTTGTTCAGGAGGAGGCCCTGCAACAGGATGTGGTTCATGAGAGTAATGGCGTGCAAGGTGATGTAGGACTGCAGGAGACACTGTAGAGAGTCTTTTTTTGTCACCCAGCTCTGACTTCACATGATCATCACCATCATCATCACCATCATTATCTTGAGAGTAAAATGGATTTTTGATCTGTTGCACATTGTATTTCTCAGTGGTAATCATTGCATCAGTGTTTGGCTGATCCGTGTGGGGATTCACATTGTATTTGTAAGGATGAGGGGCAGTGTCGGGTACAGGGTGGTGGTCATGGTTCGAGTCAGACTGCTGGACATTGGGGGGCAACAAAGGGAATTCATGGGTGTGATAATTAGTTGAGGACAGTTCTTCGGGGACATCAGGACCTGGATCAGGATCTTGAGGAGGGCCAGGAAGAGGGATTTTGGGGTGATGGTAGTAGTGGTAGTATGGGTTGAAGGCATAGCTGGGGGGCTGGAGAGAAGGTGCTTCAGCTTGAACTGGAGAGCCCGTAGCTGAGCAGGGTGAATGTGCTGCACTGTGCTTCTCAGAAACACCTAACATAGGAGCTCCATGGTTTTGTTGTAGATCTGGATGCTCCTGTGTGGAATCACCTGTAGATAGTAGAGAACTGTGAGCATTGAACTGTTTGTAGAACTCCCTGAGAGGAATCTGCTGGGAGTGATAATCCAAATAGTCTGGTTGGAAATAAACAGGGGAGAGAGGCTGTGGGCTAAATGCAGGGTCAGGAGTTGCAGATGGAGTAGAAGGGTTATGCACATCGTGAACATCAGGTCTAGGATACTTATGATTTGTAGGGTGAGGATAGTAGAGTGGAGCCAGGTAGAAAGGTGGGGCCCATGGAGAGGGCTTCAAGATTTCTGGTTTTGGTTTTGTTGAGCTTAGGTGATGGGGGTCGCTGATGAGAGGCTGATGAGTTAGGACTTCTTCGGGAGGAGAAAGAGGACAGGACAGTGTGAATGTTTTTTCTCGTATCTGAAGAGGAAGTGTGTATTTTCCATTCTGAAAAAAAGACCAGAGATTTTCTTATTAATTAAAAAATATAAAATTAACAAGTGTAACTGTTTAGACTTAACAGTAGATGTCCAAACTCTGTGTGAAGTGGATATTTAGAAAGGTTGAACAAATTCAAGGATTTAGTCAAGAACACTGAACACTAGATTTTGCAGCTGAGATGAGGTTATTGTTATTTTCAGCATAAAGCAGTTTTAAAGAAAAATGGTGGTTTTGATCTTGTTTCTCTAATTAATATATGAAGTTATTTTCAGGTGATTTTGGTGATGAATGATGACTTTTTTTGTTTTTATACCTTTTCATAAATAGCTGACAGTTTTGATTCTTGAGGGTAATCTGGTGCTGTTTCCTAGTGGAAATGTATTGACTAGTAGCAGTCCTTCAGTGTACTAAATTAAATTGAAATTCCCTCAGTTGTTTCCATCAAAAACAACTAAAAAACAACTTTCTGGAAATGCAGTTTTGCAGAAGCACAATATGTAATCTATATCCTTCTCACCTGTACTGTGATGCCACATGTAAGGTATGGAGCTGTGATTACAATCTCTGCACCTTGTGTGTCCATGATGTAGCCACACTGCTCAGCTAACGCCACCAGAGGAGTCCAGTCTCCTCTCACTGTGGTGAAAAGGGAAAAACTACCATCATGTTTACTTAAAGGGCGAGTTATATCAGAGTCATTAGCACTAAAAGAATTAAATGCTTAGTGTTTACCATTTATCCTTAGCTCCTCTGTTGTAGCCTCTCCCCGCACCGTAAAGGTCATACCATACAGTGAGCAGCACAAGAAGGGCAGGTCTGTGACGAGAGGCTGTGTCTGAGAGACTGGACAGGACATCTTGACTGGGGTCCCCCTCCACAGCAGAGGCAACACATAGCTATCACCCTGCACAAACATACAGGTTTTTACTCGTGAATTTCCCCACTGCGGGACAAATAAAGGATTATCTTATACAGTATTGTTAAATACTGACCTCTGCTTAAAAACATTTACTTTTACAATAAAGACCACATTTCTAAGGAACATGGTTTTCTAATGAAATGATTTAAAAAGAAAGTCCCTTGCTATCTTGATGACATAAGAGTGTACCGAGTTATTCCAGTTGAAATGAATGATTCATTCGTAACTTTTTTACAAAAAGGATTGTGTGTGGTGCTAGTGAACTATGGTCTTCACTGACAGTAAAAGTAAATATCAAATAAAGTAAACAAATCCTCTTTCTTTTAGAGATCACAGCAATATGAAAATTCTGGGCAAGATTGATTTTTGGCTGTGAGGAAACATGACTGTACAGCTGGGGCAGGTGAGGCAGCCAGGGCCGCTCTCGACGAGCTGCGTGGTAAGAGTCAGCTGTGATAAACTAATGTGTGTAATGGGGTCTGACTGGTTTTAAAATTGGTTTGGATCCTGTACCTCCTGTGTGACATGGCAGGCATCGTAGTGAACCATCAGACTGAGGTCTCTCCATGTGGCTTGAACAGAGTAACCACACTGAGGTGGCAGCTGAGTCAGGGCCAGAGATGACTCATTCGCTGAGACACAAATAGACACAGAAACAAACTTTAATTTCCCTCTTCCTCTCATTGAAGCTATGGATACCAATGCCATCATCTTGGACACAGAAGTGGAGTGTTTATAAATAGAGAAGCTGTAGCTTCACCTTGAGCCAGCAGTAATTGTACAGCTCGTCTCCTCCTGACAACGAGGGTCATGGCATCGTCTCCACACTCCACCACAGGCTGGAGCCTCTGCCAGCTCTCCTCTGAGCCTCTGACCTGCTGACCTCTGCTCCTCCCCTGGCCTCTCCCAGCCTGGACTGGTAAACAAAAACAAACCATAAAAGCAGTGTCAACTATAAATACAGTTGTTGCAGACATACAACATTGATCACAGTCTCTTTCTGATAATATTTATCTGAACATTTTGTACCCATTTAGAGGACTTGATATCAAAGATGTGCCCTTCAGTAAGTGACCGTGTGTAGAGAGATTCTAAATTAAAGTATTCACACCAAAATATAGCAACTCTGCCTCAAGACCACCCAAATAACAAGGCTTTGGATCTGTCAGTTGCGATGTCTGTAATACTTTTAATTAAGTTCCATTTCACTGAAAAATGTTAGACACTGTGCAGAATGATACCTGTGTGAAGTTTGGCACAGCTTCCCTGTTATTATTTATCTGCTGCAAGTAGCCAGTGCCTATGAACACAAGTTCTTTAACAGACTTAAAGCCAGTTATCGGATTTGATTGGAAGCATTTAGGATGTCATGTGAAAACTTGAGCCCTCTGATGCATAAACAATTCAGGAAAGAAGATGACATGCACTGACAAGTTGAACTTAATAATGTGAATACAAAGCTGCAGGGTTTTTCTACAGAGAGAGTTATTTTAAAGGTTGTAAATTAGTTAAGTGAACTTTTGTATTGAAGTCCCACAAATGGGTATGTCTGAACCTATCTGGATTGGAACTTTAATACGTTTCTTCCTCCCATATATTTCCATGATCAGTCCACAGTAGTCCCGGATTAGGTCAAAATGACATGACACCAATCTAACCTACAGCAGCACCATGTCTCCAGTGGCAAGCTCGGATTCTAAATGAATATTCTTTTGTTAATTTACAATTAAATACGCAGGTGAATACACCGACCCCACACAAGACCCCAGGCAGCTCACCTGACACAGCAGAGTCTGACTGGTAGCCCATGTTGGGGATGTCTGCTTCAAGTTGACCAATAATGTAAAATGTTCCCTTAATTATATGCCTCACTTTTCCTTCGCTACAGTCCTCATTTGAACGAAGAGCTGACGAGTGCGTCTCCTCCTCCCTTTGCATTAGTCTGCGGGGGGTTGTGTCACTTGAAGAAGGCGCCATGTTGTGTTGAGACCTTCTGGTCTGTGACCCGTCCGTGTTTTCCAGGCGCTCAGAGGCGTCTTCTTCTTCTTCCTCCTCCTCTTCTGTCCAGGGGTCCAGGTGTTGCCGCTCTCTGTTCGGCCTTTTTGTCGTTAAATCGCTGTTCCTGACATTATGAAGAGCCAAAGGGGAATATGGTTGGGGGAAATGAGTGGGCTCACACCGGCCCACTGCTGGTAAACTTATTGTTGTGATGGTGTAAATGAGAAGGACACCGACGCAGTATCCTTTCAGTCTTAAACGCATTTCCAATACGAGTTTGTGTCTATGCACCAACACACCGGGGCGAGTGAAGGGCAGCGGTGTTTTAGTAGACTTCCTATTAACACACCTGCTCACAATTAGCCCACATGGCGCGTGCTCTGCAGGCACGTGCTCTGTAGATGGCGCAGTTAGATTCCTCAACACGTTTTTATTTGCAATTGTTCAGGTGATAAAACTCTTGTGGTTTTACTTCCTCGTTGTTGGCGGTGACATTAAGAAAAAAGTCAATATTTCATCTAATTTAAATGAACTAATAGTACTACTAATACACTTTTTTTATTTGGCCGCTCTGATCACGTTATGCTCTGAAACATCACCTCACTCAATAAGCACAGCCATAAATTTATTTACATATATTTATTTATTAAGATGGGGAAAACGTGAAATATCAAGATAATAACCCTGTCAAACAAATATAAATTTATGATGTAAATCATGCAAAAGCCCATTGTTTTTTTTTGTTGATTTATATTTCTTATTGTAATTTGTGTTATTTTTGCTCAGCCAAATATATATATATATATATATGTATATGTATGTATATATTAGT
>OMNW01019923.1:10222-30380 GCA_900303245.1 Selene dorsalis | reverse complement strand
GTTAAGGCCTTTAATTGTTAGGACAGCTGTAGATTGACAGGAAATGGGGCGGCAGAGAGGAGGCAAATGGCCACCAGTGGAATCCAACAGGGGCTGTTGCGGCGAGGACTATAGCCTCTGCATGTGGGGCGCCTGCTCTACCTACTGAGCTAAATGACTTTCATCAGTCAATCTGTGCTAACAATTTATTCTTTATTGACATGTTTTAACCATTTACACGTTACTTTTATCTTTTGATGTGAACAACTGTAGTTCTGCTTTCCAATGTTCGCATTTAATACAGTTGTGGCCGACTCAACGTGTAAACATCTCAGTTTTTAAATCTAAATATTTTTGAGGATGATGATGACTTGCCACACTTCTCTGCCTGTTTCCTCCCTAACAACTGCAGTAGTGCTCCTCGTTGAGGAATCACTGTCCTACGACGTGGGAGCAAAACATATAAAATCTTGGTTGATAATATGTTTCAAACTCTGAGAATCTGTTTTCATTTTTCTTGACCTTTGCATTTTCATATTGTCTTTATCTACTTGCGGTTTGACTTGAGACACGTCAGACAAATTGTTTTTTGTTTGTTTTAGTGACAGCTGTAGACAGAGTCTTATGCTTTCAGGTTGTCTGTTGAGCCACACATCCCATTCTCATCAATCACAGAAAAAATTCAGTACATTCACTCAGATTGAGGTGGTCAAAGGTCAAAGGTCAGGGTCATGGTGACCTGTGAATGTAATATCTCAGTAACATCTTTAGGGATTTTCTCAAATTTGACAGAGACATTGAGCTCGGCTGAAACATGAACTGATTAGATTTTGGTGGTAAACGGTCTGCACAAAACATCGACTCACAGAAACACAGAATCTTTGACCTGGTACATTGAGCTTTAAACTCACGTCTGAAAAAGTCAAACTGAAAAGACAAGAAGAAAGAATAGAGAGAAAGCATGCACGTGCGTGTACATAACTGAAATGGAGACAGAGATTGCTTGTGTGCATTCATGCAATAAAAAAATGTGCAAAAACGAGAGAGGGGAAGGTAGAGTTTGGTTAGCACCGAAAAGAAATGAGTGCATAAAAATAACAGATGAAACTTAAACCGGTGGAATATCAGGGCAAACAAAGTAACAAAAATATGTTTTAGAAAAAAGAGGAGGAACATACTTGAAGCATTTTTAAGTGTATTCATAATTCATATACATATTGACAGGTTTCTAATACAGCATGGTTTTGATAGTGTTACTGTCTTCTCAGCTTGATTTTTTTTTACAAGAATAACAATAAAAAATGATAAAGACAACACCATGTACGACTCACTTTTAAATTTTATGGCAATGCTTCTTTTGAATGGATTTTGCATCTCCCGATCAAATCGCTGCTGCGTCACTTAAGAATGAAACCATTCAAAAGTACTTCACCGGCCAGTTACAGTCGGCCAATCACAGCCATTCGTATGACACCTCCCCCAAGGTTTTCAGTTCCAAAAATGTTCCATCACTGTCCGCGGGACCGACGCCTGTCAGTCCGACGTCACTTCCTATGTAGAACATACTCACTTGTGCACCCAGTACACACAGTTCCACAACAATGACAACTCTTCAGTGTCCTTCATCCTTTTCCAGTCAGCACGGTTAAAGATGGCAGACACGCATTAGTCCATAGTGTCATATCCTCCTCTTACAAGGCTCTCTCCTTCTCTTTGCACATTACAAACATTTTGTACTTGAAAAATAAGACTGTCCATCTGATTTTTCATGAATACTATCTGTACCGTAAAAACCCCAGTGATGAAAAATAAGAACACTTTTCAAAAGGATCAAAATGGAATCAAAGACCCAGATATCGGCATTTTTCAGTTTCTCACGCACACACACACTTCTCACTCATACACGTGACTTTTGAAAGGCAACAGATGTCCGTTCTCCAAGGCAATAATGTCTTTGTGGCAAACTCGACCCTGACATTCCAGACAACATCTCTCTGGCTCCTCCCTCTCCAGGAATGGGGGAAAAAATAATCCAATTTATGTGTTGACTGAATATAAAGTGAGATACATCCATGTCATTTTTATGAGTAAATACTAATGAGGATACAAAATAATAATGAGGACTAAAATAATAATTGTGACCATCCTAATATCATAAGATAAAATACTAGTTGCGAGAGGATACAACATTCTCGCCTTTTCTGTTCTGGGTTTGACACCCAACTTGCTCCCAATACGCCTCTTCAAAGCAAACAAAAGAAAACCTGGAAAAAAGGTAAATGATAATACAGATGATGATAAACAAGAGTTTAACACTTTGAGGGTGTCTGAGGAAAATCAAAGTAAGCCTAGGGAGGAAGTTTGTTTCTTTTGTTCTTTTGAGAAAAGTTCCTCCGTCAGTCTTGACATCTCATTTTATTCCACTTCGACCTTTGTAGTTTTTTTTTTGTCTTTTTCTTGTAGCTCTGTTCCTCTATGTTGCATGTCCATGTTTTTTTTTTTCTTTTTCAGCTTTTAAGTAAAGAGCAATAATTCTCTCAAGGAAAAAAAAAGGTTTCTTTTCCACATTGTCTGAAAAGTAAATAATGCTGATTCCTGTAGAGAAATTTTACATTCCCTTTTGTTGTTCTCTGTCACGGATGCCAGTCCTGTCCTTTCACATTTGGGGCTGCTTCACCAACAGGTCTCCGTCTTCTATTGTCCAAACTAACCTAGAGGAAACACAAAAATGGAGGTAAGCATCATCACCAACATCAACACTAAAACTAATCACAGGTTCTATTATTAAAGAAAACTAAAGGTATCTATCTACATGTGTAAGCTGAGTTGTGTTCTTTAATTAAAGAAGTATTCTTCAGTCAGAGAAATCATATAACTATTAATAGCTAATATCAAGCATCTACTAGTATGTGACTGATTGCAGACAAGAATATACTGGAATGAGGATATGAGATAAAGAGAAAAAGTTGCAGAGCACACCAACACTGTTCTGCTGTAATCTTACAAAAAAAGAATGAACTGTGGAGATGTGGTGCGATGTGACTTTATGTTTCCATGAAGACAAGTGGGAGGGAGGTGGTGACAGGAAATGACAGACACTAACGGGAGGTGAAGAGGAGTGTGAGAGCAGGATCTTCATCTACAGGAGTCTAAGAACCAGCTGACACAGAGTAGCTGTTGTATTGCTGTGTGAAATGAAACTGTCTAGACAGAAAAGGTATAAAAAGCAACAAATTAGTGCCAGTCAACTGAAGGTCCATTAATGAGAGTCCAGTCTCTCGCCAAACAAAGGCAGATAGCAAAAATATAATGTCCTTCATGAAATGTTGTTTTACGGTGATGAAACCAGTTCAGTGGTGAGGTGGGTTTTTACATAATAGGACCAACAAGTGCATGGATTCTTCTGAATGCACAAATCAGCTCAGCGTAAGAGGTGTGAGGTTTATATTCCTATGTTTTTAATAAACAACAATAAAAATCCTTTGTGTGTGAGCACATCTGAAAGGGTGGAATTACATAAATAAAATGAAAACAAAGTCTAAACTTACAGCTCCCAGACTCTTGTGTTTCGGCTCCCTCTCCGTTTCTCTCAGCCTCTCTCTGACTGCTCCAGGTACACTGACTTGGCTGGCCGGATGCTCTGGGTAAACTGAGAGAGAAAGAAAGAAATTGATGGGCTTAGAGTTAGTGCTTGGGAGAAATGACACCTACCGGCTCAGTGGAAGACTGGAGGGTGAAGACCTTGAGTTGCGAATGTAAAAGAGAAAAGATTTTCAACAAATTACACAAAATAAAAATAAAAAATCCACAGAAACGGCGTGAAAACCAACCTCTCTTTCTTTACCTTGTGCTTCGGACACCGCAGAGAGAAGTTATCTTCATTCAGAGAGCAATCTGCAGGGAGGAGAGACACTGTCAGCGCTGTGCAGAGATTACCATGAAGCTCCCTCACACAATATTTGTGTTTCACACCAACTCACTTTTCACAGTGTGTCCGTATTTAACTCACTCACCTGCTTCAATAGCGCACAGGTAGTGATAGCGAAGTGTGCAGCCTTTACTGTAGCAGCCCAGTGTTGAGCCGACCATCTCACAGTACGAGCAGCTCTGAGTGGTCACACGCAGAATGGAAAAGAAGAAATCAATACATCTTAAAACTGTGCTAGACAGTGAAGAACACCTGAAGGTCCAGCTAAATGATAAAAATCAATGAACGCACAACACCATTAAACCACTGACATGTCTGTTGATCAGTCTCACAAACCGCATTTTAAACAGTTACAGTCAACGAGCGAGATAAGAAGCTGTAAATCTGAATTAACCCAAAACAAAGCAGGTCAAATAGATGCAGAGGACACTCACTGTTTCTCTGGCGCCATCTAGTGCCTCCTGCAGGCCATACAGCCTCCCGTTGACAAGGTACACTCCACTGGTCCACACTATGCACCCTTCGTGGACCCACAGCTCCTCTGGGTCCATGGGCATCTGAGGCAGCTGAGCAAGTTGGGCCAAAGGTCCCAGTGAGTCCAAGGCTGGAGGAGGGGGCTGGAAAGGCAGGGACGCCTTACTGTTGGATGGCACCATTCTGGGGGAATCCTCACTAGATTTGTGCCTCCTCTTAAAGCGGGGATGTGAGGTCAGCTTCCTGTGCTGAGGTCGTTGTTGAGCTTCATCTGCTGGCGGCTGCAGCTGCTTTTGCACCTGCTGCTGCTGCTGCTGCTGCTGCTGCTGCTGCTGCTGGTCAACCTCAAGGTCCGGCTCTCTCTTAAGCTCAGGGATAGGCTGGATATCTAGATTCATGTCCCAGGTGAGAGAGGGTGTTTTACTGGTGGTGGTGGTGGTGGTGGTGGTAGTGGTGGAAGAGGAGGAGGAAGAGGAGGAGGAGGAAGAGGAGGAGGAGGAGGAGGAAGATGAGGAAGACGAGGCTATGTTACTGAGCTTGCCAGCTACATGCATCATCATCATCATATCTTCTCCACCAGCTGGGGAGGCAGTTCTCACTGGAGCGTTGAGAGATGCTGGGTTTGAATCCAGGTTGATGGCGAAGTCGCTCTCAGTCGAAGGCTTAATAAACTGAGCATCTTGCGTTTGTGAGTCCTGGACAGTGCTCAGAGTGTTTGAGCTAATGTCTGGATTTGGTCCTGTTTTGTTGGTTCCTGTTGCTGCTGTGGTTGCTGCTGATGTCACTGTTGCTTGACCTTGCCTGACCTGGGGCTGGTTCTTGGGGAGCTTCGCGGCATATTCAGCTGGATAAAAAGGCCCATAGAGATCTCCAAGGTGCTTGTAATTTGCCCATTTCTGACACAGGCAGCAAAGCAAGCGGCCAGAGTGACTGGTCTCTGTAATCACCGGTCCTGAAACAACATAGCCAGATGAAGGAAGTGCTTTTCCTGACTGAAGTGTAGTTTCCACCTCGTCTGTCTTCCTTTTCTCTGATTCTCTGTCTCTCCGAGATAACTGGGAGGGAAGAGCTGAGGTCAGGAGAGAATCAATTCCACTCCCACCTGCTTTCCCTGCGACTGCACTACGCTCTCCTTTCATCTTGTCCTCCTCAGCATTTACAATGGTGCACACCGCCCCAATCTCGGGTATTTTTTTTTCCACATGTATGTGTGGAACAAACGGGCCCTTTCTATTTGGATCCAAGAACACTCTGTTGGGGCCGGGACTTCCTCCTGGCCCTAAAGTTGTATCTGGGTCATCTTTGGCCACCGAGGCTGTTGCTGCTGCTGCTGCCCCTCTCCTCCTCCTCCTCTGTCGCCCCCTGGCTTCAAGCGGCTCGTTTTCATCTTTCACACCTCTTCGTCTCCGTCGTACAGGTTTGGCCTCTGTCTCCGGCTGTGTGTCCTCACTCTCACCATCCAGTTTCACTACCTGGGTTAAAATGGGTGGAGCCAGCGGGGGAGCGATTTTATTGTCTGACGGTGGGGGTGCTGCAGGGGCTGGTGTGCTGCTGGTAGTCTGCACTGTCTGTGGAGGAGTTGGAGCAGCAGCTGTAGCTGCAGTGGGTGGGGCTGGAGGAGCACTCAGAGTTGTGTTCTGTGTCTGGACTTGAGTCTGGGCCTGCGCCTGTGTTTGGGCTTGGTTCTGGGCCCGTTTTTGTTTATTCACGCTCCCTACAGGCCTGCCCTTCTTCTTGCCAGATGGGAAATAGCCTTTAGGCACAACATTCTCCGGGGGCTTAGAGTCTTGTGGTGACAGACTGGACCTCCCAGAGGACATCTGATGTCTGTTCAGCATGTGTCCTTGAGGCTGGCCATGGTGTGGTGGGGTGGCTCCATAGTAATCACTGCCAGGATAATCATCAAATCCTATGCCAGATTCTTGAAGTTTCTGTCGCAGAAGGTTAGCAGCAGACTGTTCTCCTCTTCTTGTCTCAAGCTGCTGGTAAGTGTTTGTGAAATGTTGAATGTCTGACAGAGCAGACGAGGATGGAGGTGGAGAACCCTGGACTGGGCGAGGAAGAGGTGGAGGTGGAGGTAAAGGCCCGAGCAAAGCAAAGTCCTCCTTGTCATCAGATGCTGATGCCACAGCAGAGCCTAATCCAAAGTCAAAGTCTTGCTGTTTGAGGGCTTGGGACGTCTGATGGGGATCGCATGGGTAAGCAGTCGGAGGTAACGGCCCAGCCTCATCAACTCCTCTGAAGGGAATCATGTCGTTTAATGAGTGACTTTCATCCATGTAACTATCATCCCCTCCTGCAACCCTGGGGAAATGTGCTAAGTCTTGGTCCTGTGAATCATTAAACGTTGGTATTTCTGAATGAGAGAAGCCTGGGTAATGATTTGACTCATCATCAGCATGGCCTGCTGGCTTTTTAATATTTGGTGTGATTTTCTGCACTATTGCCTCTAGCTTCAAACCTCGTCCTTTCCTGGGAGGCAAAACCTTGGCATTACCACTTGATGGAGATAAAGGTTGTGAATAGATATTCTCTCCGGGCAGAGGGGAAGAGAGCCTGGGACATGGGATATCTGAACTGGATGAGTCATCTTCATTGTGATGGCTAGACTCAGACTGGGCCACAGGGGAATGATGTGAATTTGTGGCAGCCCTCTGCTGAGACGTGTCCTGGAGTTGCCTTTTGGCAGGAATGGGAGAGATAAAAGAGCGGACTCTCCTTCTCAATATAAGCGGATTCGTGTCTCCAGAACCCCCAGCTTTAGTCTGACGCTGCACCTGTGGTGGAGTGGAGTTCGTGTCAGCAGGAGGCTTACAGGTGCTAGACTGAGGAGGTGGGCAGGGATGCTTGGTTTCCTCTGCAGGTCCTCGGGACGCCTCGGGTTCCGCAGCAGTTTGGCCTAGAGTCATTTGTGGAGGTGTAGGTCCGTGTGATGCTACTGGAGCAGGAGGAGGGGGAGGAGGCGGTGGAGGGGGAGGCTGGGTTCTGTAGAAAGAGTCTCCTTCCATCATTCTGGGACCCTCTCTTCCAGGGTGTGCTGACTCCCACATTTTCATATCAAAGAAAGCACTCTGATGATGGAGTGAAGTTTTGGTAGCGAGTTGCTCAGCAGGCATATCAGTCTGGGCGATCATCCTCTGTCTCTGCTCTGCTTGGCCGACCTTATGTCTTCCTGGAGAGGATCCCGGCTGCATCATCATCTCCTTAGGTGGCCTGTTCATTGCTTTCACCCAGTCACTCATGTCATGCGGGTGATGAGGGAGGCCACGAGGATGAGGATACATCTGAAGCTTATTTGCCGATTGAGCCTGGGGGGACAGGTTGTGGTATGGATGGTGGGGAGGGAAGTGCGGGTTGCTGCGTGGCATTATATTTCCTTCTCTTGTGTCTCCATATCGATATGCAGGAAAACCACTGCCAGTTGATAAATCAACACCATGAAGATAGGATGGATGTCTTGAAGGCGAAGATAACGGATTAGTGCTCAAAGGGTGAGAAGGCAAGGGGGGGATATCTACATTACCTCGCCTATAGGGGTCAGCATTCATCACAACAGATGAATGAACAGACTTGGGGTGATACTCTATATCTGCCTCATTAGTACCACTGCCGCCATGATGATCAGTTTGTAAATTTACAGCGTCTGGGCCAGCCTCTTTTGATGTTGTTTCCATTTTCACCACTTGTTTCTCTCCCGAATCCTTTTTACTCAGATCATTGGCTGCTGCTGGAGAGGAAAATGGCTGTTGAATCACAGAGGCTCCACTCTGACTTTTCTCCCGCTCTCTCTCTCTGTCACTTTCTCTGTCCCTCTCTGGTGTGCTGCGTCGGTTTGGAGACACATCACAGATGACAGAGCGTCGCTCTGATGGGGCTAATATGGAGCCTGATGATTTCTGAGACTCAGTTTGACCAATGCTGCCTGTTAGGGGCTCTGGCTCTTGCAAAAGGAGCTCCTGCACAGCAGAGGATGGAGTGGACATATTAGAAAATACTTTTCTCTGTGGCAGGGAATAGTCAGCTAAATTTATATGTTTGGGTGGGGGTTGATGGGGTTCTGTAGCTGGCGGTGCAAGACTCTGAGAGACACCCACTTCAGGTTTTTCAGCATTTTGCAAACTCTTAGCATTGGCAACCTCTGACTTAACAGCAGACTGGGGATCTGTGGTGAAATCAGGTTCACTCCCATGCCTCAGGTTTGGATGAGAGGCCTTTCCAGAGCTGCCCATTTGGGCAGGATGAGCTGAAGCCTCAGTTCCTCCACTCTGCATCCTCATATTTTCAGCCATGCCATATGGGTGTCTGGTTTGAAACTGTTGTTGAACTTGGAGATGGGCAGGAAATGCCTGCTCTGGTCTGCCATAACGCCTGTCTAAATTGTAACCTTGAAGAACCTCTTGTAAAAGGCTGGGAAACTGCTGCATTTGTGAATTATCCTCGTGAACTTTACCCCCTGCTCCTTGACCCCTCTTCAGTAAACTCTCTATAGAACCAGCATCTTTTGCATGCAGAGGACCATAACTAGCTTGTGATGGTTGGTATCCTAAGTATCTGGAGTTTGATTCCATTACACTTGCAGCACCAGCCCTCCCTCTCTTCTTCATTGACAAATCTGAGCCATATGTTGATTCTGGGTAGCCATATTTATGAGGTCCAGACTGGGGAGGATTTTGAGGCCGGCCAAAATTTGATTTCTGGTGATGGGAGGAGTATAAAGTCAGATCTACTCCTTCCTCCCCATTATGACTGCTTGACTCTCTTAAGTAAGAGTGTGGCTGTTTCTCTTCAATACAGTTGTCTTGGGGGTGCTTGCCTTTTTCAGTGTGACCTCCTTCAGATCGAGCTGAAACAATCACACCAACACTACTGGCACTTTGCTGTTCTTCAGATGTGTGCTTTTCTTCCCTCTGGTTATTGTGTAATCTGGATGCAGTGTGCAACCTATTTTCTTTGTCCTGACCATTTTGTGTATTGACTTCTCCATCTCGTTGCATTTGGCTACTGCCTTTCTCTGTTTTATCAGCTGGGCCTTCACTTTCATTTTTGATTACTTCATTTTTAATTTCTGTTGTCTTCCTGTGGCCGCCCCTGTTGTCATTATACGTTAAACCGGGCTCTGACACACAGTTTGGCTGGGGGGGAGGAATATTGGAAGAGGTGGACGAGGGAGATGAGGAAACTGGAGGTGTTGAATGTGAAATTGGGCCAGTCTCTGATGACTGACATCCAAAGGATGGAGATGATGATGAAGGAGTGTGAGCTTCATTTGCTTTTGTTTCAGAAACACTTGGTTCCTTTGATGGGGAATCTGAGCTGACTGTTTTCACATTTGATGTTTGTCCAGTCTGTGGTTGGTTTTGACTCTGAGGTGGAGGGTGATAGCCAGTCGTTTCAGATCCACTACTTGCTCCGCTCATCTGCCTCACTCTGCCATGTTCCCCCTCGGAAAACTGTTCCTCACGCTCCACCTTGGTCCCTGATGAGCCTCCCACTGACATCAAAGAGGAGTCCTCATCAGCAGCAGCATCTAAGCTGGCGCCGTCACCACTCCCCACTGCACTTCCATCCTTGACTGTGCTAGTACTTGAGGCTGCACTTGCATTTCGACTCCTTGGCTGTGACGGTGGCCCGCTGGGTGTTGCCTGTTGTATCTGCCCGCTATCTTTCTTCTTCTGTGCGAGCACTGTGTCAGTGAGGAGCATGTGCTGAACTGTGTTAGGTAAATTGGCTACTTGTGAGCTCAAGGCATTAAGACTATTCAGGCCTGCATCGTGCATTTTATCAAGCGGAGATGATGAATAAACAGAGGAGCTTTCCTCTCTTGATCCAATTCCTGCGCTCAGACCCATTTTGTTGCGGCCTGTTGGAGGAAGACTACTCCCTCCAGCTGAACTCATGCTGTGAGCTTTATGACTGCCAGTGCTACCACAACTACTGATGCTGCTATTTGAGTTGGGTGTGGGACTCAACTGGGGCATAGTCTGCAGTAATCTGCCATGACCATGGCTGCTACGGGGGTTTGATGAAGGAGGATGTGAAGGACCATGACCTGAGGGGTTTCCATGTGCCTCTGAGACACCCATCAAAGGGGATGGAGAGGAACTACAGCTGGGAGAATGCACTGCTGAGGCAGCTGGAGAGGGATTGGATATCGGGCTAAAGTTTTGGTTGATTTGAGTTTGCTGAGCATTGGGGTGCATTGGGGATTTGGCTATTTCTTGAGATGCTGCTTGAGGTATACTGGGATTAGAGGTTTGATGATGTTTAGCATATACAGACCCCGGAGACGGGCCCTGGTGCTGCATCTTCAGAGAGTTGTCATAACCTATCCCTAAATTGTGCTGCGAGTTGCGGTGCTGTAGTGCGGCCTGCTTGTGAAGAGAATGTGTCTGTGGGGAATATCCAGGATAATTTGCAGCATGGTAACTCTGTTGAACATTCTCCATTGGCCCCACACTGTTAGCAGCAACTGAACTGGACACTGAGTTTGAACTGGAGTTGACACTGGGAGAACTGTTGACTTTGGGATCAAACCCGGTGCTAGCAGCCCCGTCGAGATACCTCTGTGGCGGGGGGCTGTACATTCCTGATGACCCCGTGGATGCTCCACCCTGTGGGGAGTAGTGTGGGTACTGTGGGGTCATCCTGTGCCCAGATTGTGGATAGCTCCTATGCTGCTGTCCGTGGTGGACAGCTGGGAAGGTTTGCCCGTGCTGGCGGTGTTGCATCTGAGAACCTGGCACTGACTGCATTGCAGGGTTCTGACTCAGATTGTACTGGTGAGTAGGGGAGAAGGCTCCGGCACCGGCACCTCCAGCTGAACCGGCACTGGAGGCATAGTCTACTGGATATGGTGACATCAGGCCCGATGATGGAGCAGAGCCAGATCCAGCATGCCTGTACTGGTGAGGTAAATGTCCATCAATATTAGGGTACCCAAAGCCTGCTCCATAGCCCATGCTTCCCCTTCTGTGCCTGTCCTTCCCGCCCATTGAAAAATAATAATCCATGGCGTCCTTCCTGTAGGGGTTATTACTGTTGCCACTGTGAATGGTACCCTGTGTTGGTGGTGGCTCCACAGCTCCTCTGTTCCTGGCACTGTATGCAAGCATGTGGCTGGCTTGAGTAGGGTGGTGATGGCCTCTGTGCAGGCTCTGCTGTTGCATCCCTGCGTAATCATCTGTCATCCTTGGGGAGATCTGGGGATCTGCTGGCTGGGGGGGGTATGGGGGTCCCCCTCCACCTCTCCCAGTGAACCCATGGGGGAGAGAGGTGGGAGCCGGACTGTTAGAAAAATTCTGCATTGTTTGGGGGTTTTGTTTCCAAGTTTGGATCAAAAACGGAAATATCTGTCAGTATCTATATCAGGGAATGTTTCTGATCAGAAACTGGAAGGCTTATGGCAGTAACCATAAATGACAAAGAGAGTCTATGGCCTGGCAGTAAAACAAGGAAATGCTTTTGAAAATCCACCAAAAAGCTGAAGCAGATGAATATATACTGCAGATGTTTTTTGTCACAGAGAGTTTAAGGGAGGTTGAACAAACAAGGATTTTATCAATATATAAAAAGGCCAAATGGTAAAAAGCTTTCTTCTTCGATGTAATGGTTGTTTTTAGAAAAAAACAAACAAACAAAAACAAAAACAAAGGCTTAATTACTGGGTCTTAAAAAAAACAGCTTAAAAAAAGAAAAAGAAATTCGTAATGACGCAGGTTTGTTCTGCAGAAAAATGTAAGATTAAAAATGTGCAGTCATTCCCATTAAGCTGAACTGGTTTGGCACTGTGCAGGCAATGATATCATGGATAACTGACACACCACCATGTGAGATGTTCAACCTCAAAATGTCTTTGCGTGTATACACTCCACTATAGTAACGGCTCGAGCAAAAGCAGAGCTAAGTGAGAATTAAACTGAGTTATGATCCAATAGCATCCTGTGCAAAAAACAAAAAAAAATCTCAATACAACCATTGAGACTGTGTTCCGTCACAGCGATCCTTCATTTCACCAACACGTATGACCTGACTCACACCTGTGTGAGAAAAAAACTGCAGTAACAGAATCAAGAGGTCTGAGTGCAGACCCTCACTAAACACTCCCAGAGACAAACACTCCATTGATAGTCTCATCAACTCGTGGATGCAGAGTGTAATACTTTGTGAGATGTTCTTTTTCTTGGTCATTCCCTTCCAAATACTATTTTCTCTTTACTTTCTTGCGACTACATGCACTCATTTGGACTGTAGAGGTTTTTGGTCCCTATTTAGTGTTCGGTCTTTGCTTCGCTCTGTGTTCAGATTCTCCTTGGTGCGCGCTCCTGTGTCTTCAGCATGAAGCCATCTTACCTTTGTTTTTTTCTCTCAACCATCATTTAATTCTACCTGGTTCCATGGCAACAATTTTTTTTTCCAAAAGGAGGGTAATCCATTTATTCCACTGAAGTTCAGTCAATTCAAGCTTCGTTTTTCTGTTTCTTGTCAGTATTTCCATGCAGATAAGTTCATTTTCCAGGACTTGCAGACCAGAAGCCTTCACAGCTCTGCAAACACAAAACATGAATTGAAAACATTAGCATTTGTTTACCATACCTGTGCTAAAACCTAACCTAATTAAATTATTATCAAGAGAAATCAACTGTGGTCACACAATAATAATACATGCATTTTGGGCTAATTCAAATTTTCAGATTCTTTTTAATTAAACAGTTTAATTAAAACAAGCCAGAGGTAAATGTGACACATTTACCAATGCAGGCTGAAACAAAATGACTGAAAGCTTCTGTAACAGGATTATAAAAAAATTACTCAATTTGAAAAAGAAAAGAAAATCCAGGATCTAAGATCAGGTGTTACATCAGTATTTCCCCTGACGTGGACTTAGGTTTCAGTAGTCAGGTAAAATAATCACACGAGTCTATCACAAATATATCAACTAAATCAATAACGATGTTAACATTATGTCCTTGTTGGATTCACTGCCAAAATCACCTCGGTACTTCACTACTTAAAAGGTTTGCTGGTCTCTTCTCAACACTCCTTTTTTAATATGCACTGTGGGTACAGCCTTTACTGTGGTTGGAGCTTTTAAAATACATGCCTAAGCTGTCTCTTCTGACTGATAACAAACAGGGTTGGTGAAGAGAAAAGTGGGTTAGCAGCAAGCAGCATGCAATTAAAGCAACAAAGTAGACACAGACAAGGTCACAAACATAACTTCACATGTAAACAAACAGCTTTGTGGAGCCAAGACAGAAGCAGTCCATCTCCCACCTCTTTACAATGGAACTAAACACCATCAACTTTAGGGTATTTAACTTGTTTTAATGGGCCTTAATTATTATGGGTGATACTTAAAGGGATGACGCCACCTTTATGGGGTCAGTACCCATAATTGCCATGTGTGACACAAGCCTCTATTGTCTACTTCAAATACACTGTAAAATGATAATGGCCCTGAAACAACTTTGGGTGACTTATCTTACAGTGTTGGCTTAATCTGAGCCAGACTGTTTGTGATAATAACTAATAGTCTAATTGGTATTATTCATCACTTATCGCGTGTTCATTTATCATTAATGTGAGCCTATTTCCACCAGTGTAATTCATTGTTTTCCACCACAGAGAAAGTGATGAGCAGTCAGAGAGGAGCAAAGGGGGAGAAACAGAGAGGGGGGGCTACAAAACAAACTGATCCTACCCTGTAAATCATGTAATAATGGCCAGGTAGGTGTTTTTTTTTTATCAAACATGTCTGTGTGCTCAAGTGTCAAATCCAGAGAGCTGCGGGTGATGCTGTGTATACCTGGTAAAGTTAGAAGGACACTATTCACCTCCATCCGTCTATTAGCTCATATCTTGATTACTAATTAATCACAGCAGCTCGCTGTGCACGACCAGGCAGCAGCAGCGTTCACAATACACACAACAGTGCAGCGTTAATGAAAACTGACTCAATGCAGTCTGTCAGCAAGTCAATCAGTTGCATTGCTGCCTGACTGATAAGAGCATACGCAACGCTTTTTTTTGCAGATAATGACCAAACGCCAGCTCTGTTATGTTTCCTTTATCATCTCGGGTTGTCATCAACACAACACTGGCTTCTGTACAATAGCCTTAGCAAGCTACATTAGCCAACAGCAAGGTATACGCATTACAATTAGCTTTGTGGTGCTGCCTCTTTTAGCTCTGGGAGGTTAGCGTTAGCCACAATACCTCACATACTGCAAATTAAATATGCCAGCTAGGAGGTTAGCTAGGCTACAACCACCAGTTAGCATCTTAGCGAGCCAGCTAATTTGCGTTTATTACATTATAACAAGCATTTGAGGACGTGCACAAGGCGGTAGTTGGAGCAGGCTAAAGGCACGGGGCAGCCAGGCAGCGTTTAGCTACAAAAGAGAGGTGATTAGGTGCAGATGTTTTCCCCCCCTCAGATATTCACTGGGGCTCTGGGTAAATGGGGTAGCTAGCATATATAACGTATACTAGCAAGAGAGCTGGTGTGGGCACTGCATCAGAAAATGATCATCACGCAGCCTGACATTTTCCTTGAATAAACACAGCTAACGTTGAGCAGGGAGAGGCAAGTGAGCCAGAGACAGGCTAGCTAACATACTCTAAATGCATACCTGAAAACGTAGCAATACAAGGCCCCTCGAAGAGTGAAAGGCTGGTTTGTGACAATCCCGCTGCTGTGGCAGGAAACCCCAGTCTAGAGTCGACTGCTCCGCCGCTTTTCCTTCACCCTTTTGAGTCCAGACAACCCCGACCAGCGGCGGCGAAGTCGGGGGGCCCGTCACGACACTCAGATCCCGGGCCTTTCTTCCGATCCCCCCTTTTTTCTTTTGTCCTCACCTCCAAAAATGATGAGAGCAGAGCACAATCGGGGTGCCTGTAGGTCCCGTAACCAGTGAGGTCCATACACCCCCGCCCCCTCCCCTCTTGTTCCCTCGCCTCTCTCTCCCTCTCTCCCTCTTTCACACACCGCTGAGGTGATTCCACCTATCTCGAACTAAAATTAAATACATTCCTATCACTCGAGCCTCCGCTAACACATGAACACCTCAAGCGTCAGTTTCCGTCACTAAATTGCATTTGCATGCCTTCATCAGGAGCTCGACCTATTCGTTTTCCTGTTAGACTACTGTTTTTTTCTTGCAACAGAAAGACCGCCTTGAAAATGCATACACACTCATATTCCTGCACCCCCTCCCTCATCTCTCTCCATCACATCCCTCCATCTCCCCTCCCTCTCTGTAGCTTTTTTCTTTTTCAGTGATTTTCACCTATTTACACCTTCAAACATAAGATAATACTACTAACTGCAGATGCATTTTTTTATGTCTAGCTTGAACGTTTTAACACAGCTCCTTTGTTCTTATTTCATCTCATGTCAAAGTGAATTAGGGTGGACTAATGAAGGCACCGGGGTACAAAGGCAATATGGAGAGGAATCAGGACTGAGGAGACTGTTAGGTTGGCTCTGAAATGAATAAGTCCATAACAGATGAAAGACAATTTGTGAGCAAATAGGTATGACTGCATTAGAGAAAGACTGCAGCGTAATGGATGAAGCTTAAGTTTATTGTGGTCTCTTAATGCTGAAATGCACAGTGCAGCTCTATTGTTTGTTTTTAACCACAAAAAAAGCCACTTAAACTGTAATATCTAGCCATTGGTTAATGTTTGACACGACACTCTCAGAGCGTCATCATGGCCAGAACAACAATGGAGGTGCTACAAACAGAATCCTTTTCCCATTAAATTTATTGTGTTGTCTCTGCCTGAGCTTATCTGCTCTCACACAGGGCCAGTGAGTGCAGTGCAGACCCACTCACACTCTCCAACCATCATAATGATGTGCCCTATGCCCCCCATCCATGGTGCTGCACTTTTAATGTACTGCAGTGTGTAATGCATGCATGTGCACGCTCACACACACACGCATGCACGCACGCTCACACATACACATTCACCACGATGTACATATATACATACATAGAAACTACACGTGCTCATACAAAGGCATATGCGTGATGAATCGCAAGAGTCACACACACACCATAATCAGACTTGGCACTTAAGCATGCACATCTGTATGCAGTCACTCACTTAACCTGTCAATCAAAAGAGTAAAATCTCTCTCAGTTTCTAAACAACAATTCAATACATTTCATTCCCTTGCAGATACACGTCTATTTCTATCATAGTTGCCATAGCAACTGCATCACAGAGCTTTAACTGTGGATAATTTTTAGGCTACATATCTACATTTGCTTTTTTTTTTTTTTACATGTGCAGTTTCATACGGACACTGTGGTTTGTCGACCACAAATCTTCACCTATGAATCACTCGCAAGCAGTTGTGTACTTGTGTTGCCACTAAGTCGAAGTGAAAGAGCTGAGAGGCGAGATAAAGGGCATTGATACTCTGGGCCAGCAAGCCAGTCAGCCAGGCTTGTCCAATCAACAGGAACGCCTGCTGGGACACACACTGAATCTCTCCATCACAGACAAGGTCACAAAATCTTCCACAGCGGAGGCTCAACGTGCACAGTTGTAAAGAAAGCAACTGGTTTTGAACACACTTGAAGCCCTCCGTGTCTTTGTCACACACCATCGTGTTAGTCCTACACATCTGTCCTCTCTCTTCTGTTGCACTGACAAAGATGGTTGTGTTGAGAAGGTCTCTAATGGCTACAAACATGATGACTTGTGTCCTCTACAGCACAGGCTACTATCTGCTTACAGGGACTGAAATTCAACACATCCTTGGATAAATAAGAAAAACAACAATGTTCAACACAATCCAATTTGTGAATATAATCTCCTGCTTTTGACTGAGAAAACATAGTCTGTGTGTCCATTCTGACGCTGCACAACTTCTACAGAAAATTTGAGCACAATCTCTGCGCTCAGAATCGAGAGTGAATATGTAAGCTCTCACACCAAAATGTCCTTGACATGCCAAAACTGAAAGAGGATATTTTGCATCAGTGAAAACATTTACATAGAATTATTTTCAATGTGTTCAATCTGTCTAGCTTGGTACAAAAGCTCTACGTTGTCCTCAGTCCTGAGGCGCAGGCGAGCTAGATGTCACTCAAGCAGGTGAATGGGCAATTAAAACTCAGCTGGAACATAGTTGTATAACCTGAGTGCACGGAGAGAGGAACAGTGGATAAGTGCCTGCACTGTGTGCTCACTGCTCAGCCTGAATACAATCCACTCTCAAGAGTCCTTTTTATATGAAGGTTTGAGGTTGGTTGTGAGGTTCTCTCTGTCACTGATTATTCCTGTGGATCACAGTGGATATAATAACCAATAATGACTGCTGATGATTTGATAACATAAGAATGACTTGCTCCTACAGCACCACAATCACTACTGCAGGAACGTATGGCACTTAACTACGATACGATACGAATTACTTTATTAATCCCCAAAGGGAAATTCATTTGTCTGTCAGCTCATCACCATTTGCAGAAGGATCAAAATGGCCTGATTGCAAAAGGTACAAAGGATCTTCTATATCTCTCTGTCCTGCAGCAAAGAGAGAGGAGCCGTCCTCCACCGCTGCTTTCCTGCTCCATCAAGGTGTCATGAAGTGGATGATCCGAGCCGTACAGAATGGCCTCCACCACCCTCAGTGCACATCTCTCCACCACAGTGGAGAGTCTCCTGATATCATTAAAAGAGCCTCAGGATGTTTAGTCTGTATCCTAGCAACGACTTCATGGAGAACTTCAGATGGATCTTCAGCAGTAGCCATTGGGTGGAATGTACTCAAGTATTGATATGATTAAAAAAATGTCTGAGTCTTCACCAACATCTCCAGCTCTTCATCACTCTAGTTGGACAGAGAGTTGATATTTCCCATGATGCCTGACGACAGAAAGGACCGATCTCAACTTCCAAGCCTTCATCTTTACACCAACAGCACAGAGACCATGAAAACACCTCTTCATCTCAGCTGGAACAGGAACAGGGAGGCATCCTCCAGATCTGCTCCATTTTCAGTGAAAGAAGCTCCTCTCCTGAAGAATCTCCTCTCCTCACACAAGCATCCATCAGTAGTTGACAAAATACAACAAAAACACAACAAAAATAAAGCAAAGGTTGAGTAAAAACTCAGAGCTACCAGACTTTGCTGCTACCAGTTGAAGCGCATGTTCTGAAAAGGAGAAGCCTTTGGTTTTTCAGCTGTGCCTGAAAACAACAGCCAGATTTGAATATCAGAGCAGGTTTGTAATCATGTCTCCTGTTCATAAAGAACCACTTCCTCTTTGTGGGCAAAAATCATAACAGAGAGTTAATCTGAGGTTAGTTCTGTGGCTTTATTCACAAAGATACAGTTGGTGTCCACAGCAGCTCAACAACACTGCAGGGAGAAATAAAGATGGAATGAAATAGGCTGCTGTAAATCCTTTAATTTGTCACAAACTGTTTGACTCATATTAACTTCAAAAATAATGTATGGGCTCATCATGGACTCACATTGGTTAGAGTTACATAAAGTAGCAATACATACTATACTACTCATATAAACATATATATACATATAAATATTTGTGTATAAATGCACACTGTCCCATTATTTATGTCAATGTCCATGTAATTTAATTGCCTTTGACTGTGAAAACCGTGCACAGAAAAACTGCTAAGATAAACAGAAAACATTTGGCAGCTCATACACTAAAGTGCAGTGAAAACAAAATGCTAGCCAGGATAACATCAGCATCCAGCAGCAGCCAGTTCATACAGCAACAACCTATGACAGGCCCACAAAATCAGCAGCACTGATAGCAGTGATTTGCAGTTTCCTTGATGACCACATGGAGTCAGAGTCATACAACAAACATGCAGCTGTGATCTCAAGCTTCACAATCTGGCCTTGCATTACAGCATGAAAAACAGCGCTCATATTATTTTGTCTGAAATCCCAATCCATCAGTCCCTTTGAAGTGTGTGCTTCTAAAGTTATGCTTTGGTACAATTTCACAGTCTTTGATCCTTCCTCATCCAAAGTGTCCTACAATATCACAATTAGTGTCCCACAGACATTAAGTATTATATCAGAAGAACAGGCACAGCTTTGAAAACATAATTCTGCGTACACGGAGAAATGAGATCTTGAACTTTGATTGCTACTAGGTGTGGTGGCTCTCTCACAATCTCAGTGAAACTCTTATAGATCAAAGAGCATGATGTAGCCCAGATGAAATACACTTGCAACAGCTCCAACTCTAAGTCTGTGACCTTAGCAGGGACTGATGATGCAAAGATGTATTTTCTTCACAGGGCCATAATCACTCTTTGCTCAGTCCACCACCATTAGAGTGATTGTTTCCATCTTACAAATGATATTTACCAAATCTGGTTATAAAATAATGAAAAGAACATACGCTACAGCTTAAAAACAACAACAACAACAACAATAATAATAATAATAATAAAAAATCCCCATCCACCCACTTTAACACATACACACTCACCACTGTGTGATCCTCTTGCTGGTGGACCAAAGATGAGAGGTGGCATGAGGCACTGAACACATCATTTTTACAGTGGGCGTCCATGGCCAGCAGTGGACAGCAGGGGGCGCCCTCTGCTTATGTCCCTCTCACCGCTCTCGCATAACTCTCTCTCACACTGAGGCCCGGCTGCCACACTCTCCTCGTCTCCTAGCAACCTCAGATTCCTGCCTCTAATCACTACGGATACCGGGAGGGATGGAGGGAGGGTGGGAGAGTGTGAAAGAGGCCTGGGAGTGGT
>OMNW01019919.1:3096-14540 GCA_900303245.1 Selene dorsalis | reverse complement strand
TTTTTTTTTTTTTTTTTTTTTTTTTGGAAAATTCGCTCAAGTTTGAACCACGACTGGTTGGAAACGTACCTGGATGTGCTGCTGCTCTTATTTTTTTTAATAACTGACAGAGCTTAAATGTGCTCACAGTGATATTTTGCCACTTATTATTAATATAAGGTTCATATTTCAGTTTAGCGTTGAAGATAAAGATTAGTTTAAGGTTTGGTTTATGGACTGGGTGCAGTCAGTAAAGTGAGTCTTGTGTGTGAATGTGTGTTTGTGTGTGTGTGTGTAGGTCAGCATCCTGCTGGCCTGGGCCTGCCAGTAGCTGTGTGAGATAAAGAGCTGGCTAAGAGCTGTGTAAGTGGTGGGTTTGATTCCTGCCCAGGTCAGGTGGAGGGAGCCAGGCACAGCAAACCACTGGGTACTGCAGCTCTGCCAAGACCGTGTGGGCCACGCTCATAAAACACATTAACCTCTTCAGCCCCGCCGCCTTCGTTGCTAATGCATCGGAGGGTTTGTTCGAGCTCCATTTTAAAAATTCCAGTAGAGATGAAATAAAGTTTCCAGAGACACCAAACAGCTCGAGCGCAGGGTGATGCAACAGGAAGCTGGAGGTTTTACATGCAGATGTTAAAAAAAACTAGCATCTTGGGTTGGATGGAATAAATGTGGATGTGTGGAAGAACTCGCCTACAGATACATTGGTTAAACTTGACAGAGCAAAAGCATTTACTGCTAATTCAATGTGAGTAACACATTTTAAGATTTTGACCATTTCACTCAAAATCAGTTTCGATCTTTCTTCAATTTCTTCAATAATGAAAATAACAATGAATTAAACCCCACCAGCCTTGAGCCATATGGACACAGCAGTAATATAGTTTAGCCCCGTAACCATTTCTTACCTTAAACACACTATCCTGGTTTCCCCTTTGACTTTACACAGGACAGCAGCCGGAGTGAGGACGAGTGATGATGAGCAGCAACAACGACAGTGATCCTACCATCTGTGTCAACCAGTGGAGATGCACAAACATGAAGGGAGAAAAAAAGAGAGACAAGCACGAGAGAGTCAGCTCAACTGTCAAGCTCGGTCAGGTTTACAAGCACATAAAGGTGTGTATGTGTGTATGTGTGTGTGTGTGTTTTGTCTCTGCGAGCATCTGATAACCTATAACCTGCAAACTCAATCCAGCCCTGCAGTGACAGCAGAACACAGAAACACATCAAAACCCAACATCACTGACAGCTGTTTGTATGCACCGCAGACCTGCTATCACACACACACACACACACACACACAGGATTAGAGTGTGAATATCAATAACCCTAACCAGGAGCTGCACCATGAAGACCAAACCACAGAGAATGAAATCTGACATCTTGCATCTACGCGTCACGCTGAACCGCTGCGTTTACGTCAATACAAGGTGATGTACGTCAAATTATAGTCTTCAGTCCACAGAAGAGGCAGCCGGCGACACATCGTAGATGCACTCTCTGACTGATGCCTGCCTCAAAGGTGTCACAAAAAAAAAAAAAAAAAAATCAAGAACCATTTTAATGTATCAGCTGGCAGGTAAACTCAGGATTGATTTTAACCTCGAAACAGAGACACATCCCACTTGTCCCACTATAAACAGTGTCATCTGAGATGCTACTGATGCTACCGGCTTCAACGACTCATCGGCCTCGTCCCACTGAAATAAACAGATTTTCTCCCCCACAGAAGTCTAGTTTCGTCTTATTACACAGGTTAGAGAGTTTCTGAATTCCTCAAATTGTCAAATCTGCTGACGTTTGCTCTCGGCAGACTCCTTTAAATTTTATATTTTTATATGTTAGTTTCACTCCTGAAAGTTGCATTAAGTAGTTTCAAGGAAAAACAAAACGAAGTGTCCCCATGAAGTGTTTCAAGTTTAGTTTGGCGGCACGGTTCACGCTGACGCACAAGAAGGATCTGGGTTCGATTCCTGGGCCTGTTCTTCCTCTGTGTGGGTTCTCTCATCAGATCAGTGGTATAGCCAATGGATGGATGGATGGATGGATGGATGGATGGTGGTGGAGAGTGCTGTCAAACACAGATGTGTCCATTCACATACTTTTAACACTGATAAAACCATTCACGCTGTACGGATGGTTCATACTGTGACTGTGTTAACCCGTCTGTGTTTACCCAGAATAGAAAACCCGCAGCCTTTACCCATAAAAACAAGTGAAAAACAGTGTTTATGTCAGTGAAGCAGTGTGTTACTGCATTATTAACACGTAACCTCACATGGGATGAGCTTATAACTAACACACTGAAAGGCTCTCAGGGTTTCTGTTCCACACTCTGCTGCTCTACCTCTCTCTCCTCCTCCAATCTTCAAGTTGAATCTTTACCATCTCGCTCCATATGTGTGTGTACTGGTATGTGTGTGTGTGTGTGTATGTGTGTGTGTGTGTGTGTACCTCCTTCGCTCTCTGCTGTCCACCCCTCCTCCTCCAGCTTCAGTTAATTCATGAACAGCATCATGATTGAATATTAATAATTCACATCAGCTCTCCCTGATGACTCATTACAACCCTTCAAATGGAGAGGAGGGGGGTGGAGATGGGCATACACAGATGACAATATAAAAGCGCACGCACGCACGCACACACACACACACACACATACAGAAACTAAGAAAACTAGGTATCATCCAAACAAAAGTTTTTCCCTTTTCTTTTTCTAACTTCCATTCAAACGACAGCAAGCTCCCGACAAACACGAACGCACAAATACATTCACACATAATAATTGGTTATTTGAACCAGCTGAGGTTGGGGTGTTGATGTGAGGGCCGTGGCACGGTGAAATGGAGAGAAATGCAAAACTGACTGGAGCAGGATTATTAAAGGGCTTTAAAGGACTCTTTTGACAGTTTAACAAAAAGTGGAAGAGGAGTGCACAAAATTCAACCTTCCTCTTCGCGGCGAAAACAAAGAAATAAAAATCGACTTCATTGTATCAGCGCGTCCGTGGGAGTGTGCAGAGGCTTTTATGTGCGCATGTAATGTATGAGGGTGACATCTTGAGAGTGTCAAGGTAAGCTCACTGAGTATTGGTCACTGAATAACAAGCATGTTATTAAGCCAATTATTAAATATGCAAGGAGAATGTTCGCATTAAATCAAGCAACCTCTGAGACCTTGCGAAGCTGTGATGGCAGTCACAGAATGAAGAGGACTCAATAGAGAAATGTAGGTCTGGGTTTGGGCAATCTTTTTTTTTTTTTTTTAATTTCCCAAGAATTTTCATGTTCTCCTTGAGAGGAGGGCAAAATGAATGATGTGCTGCAAGAAGAGTGTTTGTACGCGTGTGTGTGTGTGTGTGTTTGCGTAACATAACAACAACATAACCCGGTGAAAATGATCACACCCAAAATTTAATTTCTCTCCACTTTCCTTTTGTAAAAAAAAGTTTATTTTACAATCTACTCTTCCTAAAAGAAACACTACGCCTCTCCCACACACACACACAGACACACACACACACACACGGACAAACTGTTGCACAACCGTTTAGCCCCATTAGTGGGAAGCGGAGTTGAACACCTTTGCAGGCTGCGAGGTGTGTGTCGATCGATGGAGGTTAAACCCAGGGTTCAAATATAAACAGCTGGATAAGTCACAATCAATAGCTCCTATCCCCCCGGCAACTGGTCAATACTTCCACACCCCGACCCAGTCAAAGGAGAGAGAGAGAGAGAGAGAGAGAGAGACACGCAGCGCTGCGCCGACTCTCTATGTGACTGTTTTTGCGATAAGGATGTTAATGAATATATACGCAGCCGCACACACTCACACACACACACCCACACACACGTTGGCCTGAGTTGATAACCTGTTAAAGGAGCTGTGTAACTCAATAGACAGCCAAGAAAAAAAAAAACATAACACACAACCGTCTCTATCGATTTTCCTGCCGTGCCAGAAAAAATGTCTCTTCACACACACACACACACACACACACACACACACACACACACACACACACACACTGTATGTACTCACATACAGCAAACACTCAAGCATCCACTCACTCATACTACCTCAGTCTGCCTATTTAAACCTGCCACTAATAAATTTATATTTACAGCCTGCATTGAGGACTTTTAAATTATGGCGTACAATAAACCTGGCACACACATCTCAAAAGCTCTTTCAGGGGATGTTAAAGCAATATAGTAAGCAATTTTCCAAAGTGGATTACAAATTTCACATCCAGGTTTTATTGCACATTACGATAACTTAACCACATCTAAATGTTCCGCATAAATGGGAAATATGTGCTGCTTAATATGCTATTTTTCATTTTTTAAGAAGCGCTTTGCAAACCCTGCCAAGCAAGGGAGCATGCTGGTTTGTGTGGTGGGGGAGTCAATAATCTTTATGAGGTGGATTTTAATTACAAGGAGATAACTGAGTATCCTCCTCACGGCAGGCCTCCATCAATCTCTATTCTGCATCAAGCTGTACATAGACTTGGCGCACGCACACACAAACACGCACAAACAAGCAGGCGCGCATGCACACACACACACACACACACACACACATAGATGCAGATACCCTTTCAGACATGATTGATCAATCAATCAGTAATGTATTATTTTCATCTCAGTGAAGCAAACCTTATAAAAGCTTCTGAGGCAGGCGCTTCTAGATGGTGTTTTACCACACACACAGACACGTGCTCACACTGCTAACACACATGTATGAGCACATGCATACTGACAGACACAGAAACAGACACAGACAAACACGTGCACGTACAGAGACGCTGGCAGGGTAATCCAGCTAAAAAAGGTTAAGGCTGATGTTTTCCCAAAGAACGACCGTCTGTGAAAGGTCAGATCAATCATGTGCTAAGCATGCCTCGTAAGCAATCCATAAAGAGCTTGTTTTAAATAATAACATTTTATAGATCACCTAAAGACATAACTGTACCACAGGCAAGCAGGGCTCTACTCTCCAAATAGTCTTCACCACGCCAAGAATTCAAATGGGACCAAACTTAATATGTTCACTGCAGTTCATTTAATGAACCAGTGGCATTTTCAGTGAAAGTGCGCGCATGGTGCCAGCAGACGTCTCTGTTCAACAATAGGCAATTCTTTTAACAGAATATTGCAGCACAGCAGTATACTGTAAATGTGCCCTGGTCTTGAAACAAGTACAATGCCTTTTCGCTTTAAGTGGCTGATGCTACATTTGTAGTGTAACCACTTTAATTCCATCTGTCTGGCAGAAGGCAAGTGGCAATTGAAGGAGAAGTAGTTGCCTGACACTTTGTAATGGCGTAAATGTATTAGGACTAGTTTCGTGGCATTGTAGTTGCTCTCTATGTAGCAAAACGGGAGACCGATAAGATTGCTGAAAATAATAAAAGTTGGATACTTAACACAGAGAAAGGTAAGATGGCACCATGTACAACTACCTGTTTTTTTACTTAAGTTAGCAAAGAGGGCTCTGAGTTTGGCTTTTTAGGAATTACTGAAAGAACAGACAAGTGGTTAGTGTTTCCTTATCTCACATTTTTATTAATAACAGAGTAGCTATGGGGACCGACATATCTTTGTAGTTTAGGGGATATCAGCTCAAACAACAAATCAATTCATTATGTACTTGATCTAACCCATAACATGGAAACGGGGTGCAGCACTGCACTATTTTGCTTGGTTTAAGAGATATTGAGAGCTAATGAGGTTGAATTTGTGCTCCGAGTGGTGTCATTTGAGGACACTGAATCCTTGTTGTGTTAATTAAAACTCAATGAAATGATGTAGATGAAAAATTAGCATGGCTCAAAGCCACAGTGAGGGATACTGCTGGGAAAATTCGGTTTTCAAGTTAATAAGTTGTTTTATATATCATGTTGAGTGAATACAACTTTTAAGGATTTTGGAGATTTGAGTTAAGCTGTATTATTTAATTGTGCTTTACACTTTAGGCCAAACTAATTACTTTTAGGGAAGGACAGACATCTCTATGGGCTGCCACAGCAGGTCGGGTACATGGCTCACCTGTGACAGCTGCACTGTAGCTATCCCCTGCTCGGATCTGTGTGACTTCTTCCAGCCGTGAGTAGTTGAGGAGACAAGGAGTAGAGATGTGAATCCTGTCCTCTCCAAGTCCAAGCTGTCCCTGCAAGCAAAATAATGATATAATGTCACTCACACGATTAAATAAAAGTTTAATCCCAACGATTTCATTGCTCGTAGACAGAGTAGTTAAATAAAGACACATGCCAAAGTGGCATTTCAATTTTGGGGAAAGGACAATTTTCCTCATTTAGCGTGGCAAGTGACTCCGATCCATCTTTCATCTCATCCTGATCCGTGTTGCCCTGACATTCCTGAATGTAAACATGGTTGTTAGGTTCGTCAAAGAGGACTTGTATACCATCTGCAGAGCATCATAATCTAAGTGCATCTCCATAAAGCCCTGTTATAATATCTGCTGCGTGTGGTTATATATGACGGGGAACTGGCAATTCATTTGACTCAAACAGCTGTCACTGAGGATATACTGTTAAAAAAGGTACGCTGCATATTTCTTTCAGACTAAAAATCTAGTGTTTCATGTTTCATTTACCATCATGTACAACTGCCTGGCAGTGCAATCCCTCATCTGTGAGTTTGTCGGTGTAAAAACTCTATTCCAACACAAAGGTTTAATAACCTTAACATCTAGTGCGGTGCACAAAAGCATGCACCTCTCAATTTACATCTCTTTCTCTGCGTTGTAAATGGCGAGGCTGTTCAATTTGACTTCTCTCGGTTGTCCTGCGCCTCTCTTTCCTCCTCGCCCCTGCAGAGACAAAGGATTTCTGCACTGTGCTCATGTGCACGTCAGCATGCCCTGGCATATGTTTGAAAGTGAGCACAATATGTGTGGGTTTACATTTCAAATGTGTGTGTGTGCCATGCAGTAATCTGGGTCTTTAATTGCTTAGTCGAATGTGCGCTACTGTGAGGATTTGTAGATGCGCCGCAGCATATGTTCCTGCTGTGTGTGTGTGTGTCTATGTATTTATAGGTGTGAGTGCATGTGCTTCCATTAGAATGTGCAAGTGTATGTTTGCTTGTGTTTAGGTACAGTAAGTGAGCAGATGTGTCCATACCTGAGTTTGCGCGTCTGTATGTGTTTGTACTTGTATGTGCGTATTTCTGTGTGTGTCTGAGTGAATGAGCACTGTCAGGTGCTGCTCCATGCTGTGCCAGCTGCATCTGGAGCCATCTGTGTTGGGGCTCAGTGGGAGGGGAGCGGATGACTTTAATGTACTTGAACCCCAGACAGACCTTTCCCAGACAGTTGTCAGTATGAAACCAAGACAACTGGGCCCAGTCAAGCTGAACCGGCTGATCTGGGAGGTGAGCAGGAGACAGACGCTTTGGTTACACTGTAACCCCAGTCAGACTCACTAGGGAACCTCTGGCAGCCAGAAACACACAACACTAGAATCTGTTTGTTCCAATGATAGAATAGTAGCGTTTTATATCAGAGGCCACTCCTTCTTTCTGTCAAAGTTCTGCTGCCTATCTCCTACAGTGAGATTCAGGTTCGCTTTTTTTGCAGTCAGTGCACCTATAGTTTGTAGGTTTCTGTAGTTTGTACAGGCACAATAGAATTTTAGGAGACTTGTACAAAAGATAATGGAAAATTATTTTAGATGTCTAAGATACATGCAATGTATCTATGACAACAGGATGGAGAAGAGAAATGCAAGGGAAAACTGTTTGTTCTGCATAAAACATTTAATTTCTTTACAAATTGTGCTTAATGTTTGCACTTCATCAGTGGCCCTTGCTGGATTTTATTTTAAAAACCATTTAAAAATATATATTATGAGGTATCCTGCTTGTCTTTTCAAATATAATTAATATTTAGTAATGACAAAAACGTGATTAGTTTGGCACTTGAAACCTTGACTTGACTGTCAGGATTTCCTTGCCTCTGCCTTCTGTCACCCTCTTATTCTCAATAAAGCATCACATTATAAACAACAGACAAAATGACAACTGCATTCAACGCTTCACCCACAAAACAAAGAGCAGCACAGTGCATCACCACACAATCCTCCACCACAAAGACAGCGCAGAGGCCTAATAATGATCTTGCAGCAACAATATGATTAGTGAAGCACAAAATCAATTAATGCAGCAGTAGAATCAATAGGTGTCTCTCAGCATATATGTCCTGCAGTTAATTAATAAACAAAAAGGACATTAAGCAGCAGAGCATCAGACTGTGGCAACGACTGTCATCAGTCACAACGTGTGTACTGATGGCATCAGCAGGAAGGAAAAGGGAAAACATAGACAGATATAAATGTGAGCATGGCGAAATACCAAACACACCCACAGGCAAAGACGCTAACACTATGTACACATACATTTGAGAGTAGGAGCATGCACGGACGCAAACTAATATACAAACACGTTCATGCGTGCACAGTTCCACACACACATGAGCACAGAAATGCTTTCATGTTTCCTTCTTTTCGTGTTCCCTTATTACACACAGAGGCAGGTCTGTAGATACATGGTGTCAATAATGCTCATTTTACCTCACTGCTGCAGCCCAGACCATATTAACACCAATTTGGAACAGGCCCAGGGTTCGATGAGGCCTGAACTGAGTTGGAACCAGGCCCGTGGTTTCCACCACCATCAGAGTGACTTTATTATTTACCATGCCTGATGAGTCACCCTCATCATTACATTACAGACGGGATTGCAACTGACGGCCCGGATAGCCACACTGATGCGAAGCCACACCTCAGACATAGATAAATATGATCCAAGCTATCGCTAACGGTGTTGTTATGCTTCTCAACTACATTTCACCTACCTGAAAAAACAACAGCACACTCTCTTCTTTAGCTTCATGTAATCTGTTGTTATGCTGAGTTGGTGTTAAAATGTTGCAAGTCAGGCACACATGCTAATACTATTTGTGGTTTCAGGCACATATTTTGGGGTCACAGATTCTTTCTCCCTGACTTGGCATATTCACAATCTGCACTGTTGTGTTTACTGTACCAAATCATTTTTTTTCTATAAGGTTATTGTTCTGTAGTTGTTCTGCAGACTTTCTAGTTCATCTCTGAACTGACGTCGTCTGCTTCGTATGGGAGCCTAGGTTTTTTTCCCTCGCTGTCCCCCTCATTATTTAGGCATTATTTACGCTTTAGAGCTTGCAATTTAAGTCTATTGGATGTTGTAGCAATTTAGACCTCTGGCCAGTTCAACTCTGTGTCATAGCTTTAGCAGACAGTTGACCCTGTTATCACACAGCTGACATTAGGAATAGAGACATGAGGCTCGACTGCGGATGTATCTGTCTGTAATGAGTTTATAGCATCAGTTACACTGGCTTACTGGTTAATTAGATAATCTATAATGTGAATAAGATAACTATTTAGATATGAACGTCTTACTTTTAAAGAGCATTAAAAGCGTTTACTGCATAAAACATCTCATATGCTGATTTTTGCCCTCCTACTTGCTTTAACACTAACTTACTACACTGTTACACTGTTACTATATTGATTCTGGCTGTGGCATGCGCTCTCTGACATCATTCAAATTCCTTCTCACCTCAATCATGTGATACAGCGCAGGCCGTCCGTCTTTTGGTCTCAATAGAAGGAAAACAATGAGATTTCTATCGGTAATACTATTACCAGCAGTAATAGGGTTAGAGCTGCCTGGGTTTACCTTGGTAAGGCAGCGGAGAACTTTATTAGGTTTAAGACCTTTTGCTTTTCTACTGCTACTGATACATAAGAGCCTTTAAGCCCCAGAGAGTAGAAGGTATCAGCTTAGTAAAAAGAAAAAAAGTTCAAGATGACCCATCATCTCACGTCTGCTCCAGCAACAAACAAAGTGTTATCTTTCAGGAGGTGGAACCTTTCTTATTTTTTTACGTGTTGACGGGAGTAGTTTCGGTGTGGCACTTTGTGGCTGATTACAGGAGGAGTCTTAATCAGGTGGTGCAGTCTGCTCGGGGCCCCTGGGGCCAAGACTGTGCTACATCCTGTCAGACTGCACAGAGAAACAATCAATCATCAGAACGGCTCCAAGATGGAGGAGAGAGAGAGAGAGAGAGAGAGAGACAGAGGACAGGAAGATGGGAGAGATGGAGGAAGAGCAAGGAAAAAAAATGTAAAAGAAGGGTAGATTGGAGAGAAGCAGGGATGGAGGAAGAGTGAGGGAGGAGAAGAGATAGGAGAAAGAGGAGAAAGAAAAAACATGATGAGGGGAGAGGGAAAATAGACCGTGCCCTTGCAGAGACTAACTTAGAGTTATATAGACGTGAGGATGCTTATGAAAATCCAATGAGTCTAGTTAGACTAGAAGCCACCCTGCAAAATAAGAGTGCAGCGTGGAAGCCAAGGCCACGTCAAAGCTCATAACAGCTGATGTCTAACATTTTCATTGCTCCCCCTGTCTCTCTAACCTTCACCCCCATGTTTGTTTCACTGTCTTGGCAAAGCGTCATTCTTGCTGTCACGTCGTAAAAGTGATCACATTTTGGCCGGGGTTTCAAACGACCTCACAGATAAACACCAAAGCCAGGAGGAAAAGGAATCAGAGGGAGAGGGGAACAGAGGGATTGAGGTGGGCCTAGGTTTTACACTCTCTGGGTTCTGTCTGAGGGCTGTGTAATGATGCGGCACTTTAAAGAACGTCTTAAATGAAAGGCCAGAACAATCCTCAGTGACAGGTGGGATTCTTTATCTAACAGAAGAAGAGAAACAGGGCAGGGCCAACAAACGCAGACACACACACACAAACGTGCAGCCTCACATGCACATATGGGTCTGCACAGTCAAAGGGGCATGCACATGCATAAACTACAGTAGACTCCACAAAGAGGATTTCCTGCTCCGTCCACGTGAAGCAGAGGAGTTGAAATGGACAAACAGCAGATCCCATAAAGTTGATTTATAGAATTTAAAAAGATGTATGCTCTTAGTGCACCATGAAGGATATTAAGTGCTTGAGGGGAGGGCTCGGACACAGATCCCCCAAAATCTTTTAATCTCTACTCTGCCGGAAAAAAAAGATCTTCTCTAAATGTTAAAAAAAATGGAAGATGTTTGTATATGGGAGAGAGAGAGAAGGAGAAAGAGAGAGAATTTGTACAATATGAAAAAAGCTTGGAGTCCAGAGTTGTGCTTATTCTGCCTCTCCTGACAGGGCCAAAAGTGGAAAAATGTTTGGCTCACCTCTTGCCCCATCCCCCAGGAGAAAACATTCCCACCATCTGAAAAAAGGAAGAAAGAAAGAGAGAAAAAGTGAGAGAGACAGAGAGAGAGAGAGAGAGAGAGAGAGAGAGAGAGAGAGAGAGAGAGAGAGAGCACAATGCAAAAACCATTAAAGCAGTTAAAGCATTAATGTGGTCCCAGTAAACCCAGTAAA
>OMNW01019918.1:7766-36159 GCA_900303245.1 Selene dorsalis | reverse complement strand
TTAGAACTTTAAAAATCTGAGTTTCAAACTCAGAAATCTACCTCCATCCCCTTCCAGCTCATTTTCTATTTGTTTTTAAACCTACGTTGGCCCTAATATTCTGCTGTAATATTGATAGATGTTCTCAAACCAAAAGGATCATGCAACTATCTGGGTTCAAACACATTTTTCATAAGCAATCTGAATTCTTGCATTTATATTCTCTTTACCTTCCTTTGCTGGGGAACGAAATTTAAGGAATGTTCGCAATAACTGTGAGGGCTGTGTTTACTGTACATTACAGTGTCTTGCAGAGGTATACATGTCTTTTACTGTGCGGACACAGGCTGAGGGTAAAAGCAACATTAACCTGAGCAACACCCTTTGAGAATTCAAAGTTGTTGGGTAAAAGAAAACTCCATAAACTCAGATTTCTGTGAATCTGCTGTCGTGAGCATCCAGTGGCGGCTCCTCTGACGGACAGGGGGTGATAATGATTAACTCCTGTGGTCATTTTTAAAATGTTTCTCAGAGGGAGGCTGATTACCAAATAGGCCTTTTGCGTCTGCACTTGACATTTCAGAGTCCGGATGAAAATGTTCCCTTTGAGGTTAATTCTAAAATTGGTCAAATTGGTTTTCAGTACACTGACGTTTTCCTGAGGCTGAAGATAGCCAAGGACACACCTGTGCAGGAAAGCAGGGACTGGGCATGAGCCCTGGAGAAAGTGACATACTATAGTCATACAGTCAAAAACAAACAAACATAAACACACAAACACACAGAGGACACACTCTACACACACAAAAACACGTAACATATTTCTTTCATGTGTCAGTGCGAGTTTGGAAAACCATTTGTCTTGTTTGTCCCATGTTTCCATAAAACAATGACACACACACATTCTTTTGTCCTAACAATGGGATGTGAAAACGGTATGCACACACACACACATCCACGCACGCACATAAATACACACAGCAGCTTCTTTTGATGATGCTCAGAATCTCACTGCACTCCTTTGAAATACGTTGTATGTGTTCAAGAAAATAAAACATTAAAAAGGAACATGAGTTATGTGTGTGCATTAGTGTGTGTGCACGCATGTATGAAGTCTGTTTTTAATCACATGCTCAAAAAACAAAGTTGGAGAGGAGAGGAGAGGAGAGGAGAGGAAGTCAATTCCTTCATGCTTGAAAAGCACTAGATAATAGAAATAGAAAAAGTGATAGGGTAAAAGCCTTTTTTCTTTATTTCTCCATATTTCCATGTATTTGTTTATACTTTTATTTATTTCTGTTTATATTTCCACATTTATTTTATCATTCTTTATCAAAGTTATTCTTTTTCATGGCACTGCTATAACTCCAATTAGACTCCCCCACAAAATGTCAATGAGAACAAAACGTACAGTAATTTAATTTGTCTACTTCCAGTCAAAGGTTTGTGCGTACAATTGTTTGAGGTATGTTTTCACACACAGGCTGCAACTTATAATTTTCCTATCAAGGGTGAACTGCTGAGATTTCTCTCCCAGCCGAAGGTGACGTCTTTAAATATGAAGATTATTATAATTTAGTGCCGTGTGTGACGCGGAAAACTCAGTTTGAGTTTGATATTTTTTGCCTAAAATTGATATGATTTCAGTGTTGCAGACTAATATTCAGTCAATAAAACCAGTTGCTGTTCTAGTCTAGTCTTAAAAGAGAACAAAAAAAGAAAAACTTCCTGTTCCACAAAAGTATTGTTGTGAGTCTTCGCCTTAATAGCAGGGACCTGGACACTCTGAGTTGTACCTGCTACAGTCATTATAAAAAGCCTCTAGGCGTTTCATATTTGACGATTTAACAGCAACACAAACTGTGATGTGTATGGCAGAGCAAGAGAGAGAGAGACACATACACAATCTATTAACAAATACACACAGACACGAACCACGACTAGCAACAAAATCCCTTCTTAACAGTGACTCCTGTAGCATTTCATTCTTTTCATAATTTAAAATGTGTTCTCCAGAGTCTCAGAGCTATTAACCATTCTGTCCACCTTCATTTCACATTTAAATTAAAGGCTCTGGGATGCTGGTACTCTGAATGTCTTACAGTGAATGTGACTGTACATGAATAGAAAATTAGACACAAATCAATTAGTTTGATAGTGATCCGTCTGTCTGTCAAAGGGAGGAAGATGATTTCTTTCTGACCATAGAATCTGGAGCTCGACATGGATCACAGGCTGCCTCCGCTGAGTCCCTACATGACACCAGCGCCACTATGTTTTAATGAGACTGGGTCCCAGAGTGAGGGACTGCATTTGCTCGGCCTGGGTGCCCACATGACGGGAGAAATAATATATTTTAATGAGTCAGCGGCAGGCAGAGTAACCGCATTTACTCATCTTGGCTCTGAAGCTGAGATCTGAGAGACTCTTCCTCAGATGACCTCTGCACTGGATGAGGTGCTTCAACGCGAACACGCCGTATTGACGGAACCACTCAAAAAGCTCTCCGGCTTTCAAAAGAGAGGCCGGGATTTTGGAGAGATCCGTCAACTTCAGACTCAATGGTGTTTAAAAAAAAACAAAACAAGCAAGCAATGTAATATTTCACTTCTAAATCTCTATGGGTTTAGTACTTCTTCGCGTTTTAGCTCTTGACGCTGCTGCATTTCAGAGGAAAGAAATCAATTACACCTCCAACAAAGTAGCAACAAAACCCCAGCAAATTGACGACAGATTTAAATCATTCTTTATACATATAACAGCATTGGGTTTTTTTTCTCAAATCACATTAGTTGTAACTTTCCAGGTCAGTGAATCAAAACTAAAACGCTTTGATTGCTTTTGAACATTTCCAGGTTGCGCTCATTTTCATGACATGAGAGCGCAACTTGGCACCACTGGTATGGGCAGCATTTCAAAGAGCTCCTATGCAAATTTTCAACCAGCAGCTCTGGGCATTATATATTTATCTGATATGAACTGATTGAACCTTTGAAACAGACTATTAAACAAATATAAGGCAGGCTTACTTAAGCCTGCTGCACCATTTACAGTATTTAAAGCTTATTTGCAATGGCATCTGTTAAATCAGTGTTCTCATTTGACCCTGACCTCACAGGACTTTGTAACATTTTGGTACGACTGCATCTAAAATATTCATGCATGTAGCACTCACATCACTGAGTAAATGCAGAAGCTATGAGTCATTAAATATTAGTACTAATATACACAGTGCATCCAGAAAGTATTCAGACCTCTGCATGTTTTTACATTTCGTGATGCTGCAGTCTTTGGCTAAAATCAGTTGAGTTATTTTTTCCCTCACCAGTCGACACATACTTCATGATGACAACGCCAAAACATGATTGTAGGGATTTTCGTGTATGTATTAAAAGGAAAAACTGTAATATCACGTTGATAAAAGTACACAGGGGCTTTACGCATTGCTGTAGCTGAAGAACTGTTGGCAGCCTCTAGTCTTGTTGGTGTGATACCACAAGCCATGGCGCGGACAGCCATTTTCAAGTCTCTCCAGAGATGTTCACTTGGGTTCAAGGCAGTACTCTGAATTTGGCCACTTCAGGACATTCGCAGAGTTGTTCCTAAGCTACTTCCGTGTTATCTGCTGTGTAGCAGGGTGCTTGCGATCATTGTCCCGTTAGAAGATGAGCCTTTGGCCCAGTCTGAGGTCCTGAATGCTCTGGACCAGGTTTTCATTAAGGTTATCTCTGTACTTGGCTCTGCTCAGCTTTCCCTCAACCCTGACTGGCCTCTCCCTGTGCCTGCTGCTGAAAAACACCCCCCACAGCATGATGCAGGTCTACCACTATGATTCTCAGTTTGGAGGAGCGGTGCCTGGCTTCCTCTGAACATCCGTCTGGCCGCTTTGCCGTGAGGGGCTCGGATCAGCGGAGTGCTGCAGTGATGAGTGTCCATCCGATTAAGCAATAACCGACCTGCCTAAGGAAGACGGACAAATACACATGGGATGAGGCGCCAGCTTCACTGCTCCACCTGACTGCAGCAACAACAAAAGTTCACATGCGCACTGAAAAAACCGTTTCAAGGAAGAAATTGAGTTGATGAGTGTTGTGTGCACATTCATGAATATTCTCACTGGTATAATCCACTTGGCCTGAGGGCAATAGTTGAATGGTTTCAAGTTAATTGAAATGCAATTAAACATCGGTCCATTTTTGCAGTGAGCAGGAGATTGCTCTGTGCATGTGAGGGCTGACATCACAGAACATGTTGAAGAGGTTGTCAAACTAAGTGGGTGAGAGGCTAAATTATTTTGACATGCTACACACGTTGGTTGTCTTCTGCTGGAACATGCTACACAGGATACACGGAGGAACTGAAGCATCCCGTGTTCATTTTCTTCAGTTTGAGCCACAGTCAAACACACAATGGTCTGGTCCAAGCCGGGATCAAAACTAAGCAACCAGGACAAACTGGCAGGTCATACGTAACTCGAAAAAACAGGTAACTATTACCGTGAGTGCAGGTAAGCCCATCAGACAGCTCCTTTGTTGCCAGGAGCAAAAGCATAGGTGCCATTTCAAGAAAGCTGACAAATATTTGTAGTGGAAATACATATGTTGCAATGACCTCCCCCCACAGGTCTTTTGCTGGCACAATATTTCACCAGTGCTACAAAATAAGACTTCTACTGAATAACAGACTTGTTACGATGGAGATTTGTCGCAGTGTGTCTGCACTGTGCAGTGAAAAAGGATTTGTGACATCCAAAATGAAAGGTGCCAGAGCCGACAAAACCAAGGCAGGTGTAAGGCTGTCACACTTAAAAAGGCAGATTAGTGGTGTACAGGTTTCTCTGGATTTTAAAAATATCAAATATGCCAGTGAACTACCAATTAAATGTGAGAAAGGCAAAGCCCATTTTTCCTCCACCTCTCCCTTTCCCTACATTTGTTCCTCTCTGTGCCTTCGTTTCTCTCTGCCCTTTGGTGTCAGTTCTCTGTTCTGGCATTTACAAGACAAATGCTACTGTGTCAGACCTTGTCACTCATACCCCACACACACGCACACACACACACACAAGCACACACAGCGCTAAATGCTAGCGTATCAGCAGGCCTGTCAAATCGCGTGTCAGTGTGCAGAGACCCCTCGACTCGGCAACACGCACACACATGCACGCACGCGCACAGAAGCATGCAGAGATGCCCAGCCAGACACAGTGAGAGGGGGAAATTAACAATATGTAAACAGGAAGCCCACCATGAGTTGTTGACACCTAAACAATAGAAACACAATTATTCTTGCTCACTATCAACCACACACACACAGATACTAAACAACAGCAGGCTTCAAAGGCTGGGCAGGAGTGAGACAAAGATTAAATTCCTCTGGCGTTTGGTACCAGAAGCAGATGGTGACAGAACTTGGCAGCGGAGCAGTTTGGTACCAGAGTGATATATGAACAGGCCCAGCTATTACTTTATAGAGGACAGTTTGAACCATTACACTTTGAGAAAACAGTTGCCGTACTTGTTTCCACTTTCTCTGTGGGAACGTTCTTCAGCTTTCTTTCTTTTTCTCTTTTTTTTTAATTCTTCGGTTTCTTTAAAAAGCAGCAAAATAGTGATGCTCAGTCAGTTTGCTGTAAGCCACAACACTAAATCGTTGAATGCTACTTTGCAAACTTTACTTTGCCTGTCAAGTTTTTGATTTTTGAATGTGAATATGAATATGAATTCATATTCTGAAGTCAGTTATTTGATTTCACGCCATATGTAAATGAATGGAAACTGATGACTGGCCGACTACTTTAGAAATAAGAAATTCAGGCACACATTTGAAAATGTTCAGCAGAAATATGAAGTATTCATAATTTATGAATATAACTTGCAAAGAAAAAAACAACAACACAATATCTCCTAGAACGCACGATAAACAAACCTGTAAGAATCCACGCAACTGAGGACTGATTCAGTTTTTGTTTTCATTGTAGAGTGACAGAAATACAAGTGTTCACATAATTACATCTTCTTGTTAGAAAATGCTGCCTTGATTGCATTACGTGCAGATAATATGTTGCTGTAATGATCTACTGCATCAGCACATTGCACTGATGCTAAAAGCTCTTTACTCAGGCTGCTGTCAGCTGTCTGTGTGCTGCCAGATCAATCCCTACAAAATACTGTTCTCGTTACCGGTTAAAAATAATCGTACATCTTAGCAAACATTTTCACTTTCTCTGCCAACAAAATGCTCCCTGATACATTCCGTCGAACACGGAGCAGCACGAATGCCCCCTATTTGGCAACCAAAGTAGTTCACTTTGATATTAGTGGAGCATAATACAACACTGATACTCCACCTCTCTGAAGAAGCTGACAGCTCCAGTAAATAAACAGGACATCTGTTAACATCCTGAATTCATAAACGGCGAAGTGTGACGGCACACAGTGCTTCTGCAGCCAAAAGTTTCAATTTTTCAAACACATTCTTTATCCCGATATTCTTTCTCTCTCTCTCTGTCTTTCCCTTACCCTTCCTCTCTCTGTCGTCTCTGGGGAGGCAGAGGTTGACAAGTGGAAGACAAATCGGGCCATCACCACCTTAAACGGAGGACCAACTTCAAGCTGGCATAGAGGTTATAACACCCACACACACACACACACAAACGTATACACACGCGCACATGCACAGACATACATGCACGCACGGATCAGAGTGTCATCAGTTGGCATATGCGACCTGACAGCCCACAGCGCACAAGAGAGAGAGAGAGAGAGAGACATGCAGGGAGATATAGAGAGAGACGGGCAAAGACAAATGCAGCACTGTACAGTAGGCCTGTGTGTAACTGTATGGGTATCTGTGTGCACTAAGTCAGAGTCAGTCGTCTGATGCACCAACAACACACACACACAAAGTTTTTCACACACGCATGCTCCTCTTTCACTGTGTCCCTGATTGTCTCCAGACTTTAGGACAGCTCTGATACTGTAATGTATTATTCATATGAAGACTTGTGTGTGTGGGTGGGTGAGTGAGAGGCAGAAGGTGTGTATGAATGTGCACATTAGCAAAAAGCAAGTGAGAGAGAGACAGAGAGAGAGAGAGAGAGAGAGAGAGAGAGAGAGAGAGAGAGAGAGAGAGAGAGAGAGAGAGAGAGAGAGGGGAGAGAGATGCTTTGTTATCAGTTGCCAGAAGTGCATGTGCTGTTGGATCTGCATATATGTTTTAGCAGTGCAGGAGAGACCCACTCATCAAAAACATTGCTCTACAGTGCAACAACCTTAGAGTTTTCAGGTCGTCCAGAAATATGGAGGATTTGAGGTGTTGGAGTAACGTTTGAGACTGAACGTTGTCCCTCTTAAGTTTGTTAGATAAGTGTGCTGTCTCTCTCTACTATATGTCAATTAACTGGAGTGTCCATAAACAACCTTGGCCAACGTCCAGCATCTTAGTGGTCCAGTCAGAACTGGAACCATGCCAGCCTATGCTTGTTGTTCAACCAGAACCAGGCACAGCATCAGGTAGGCCAGTCCCAATGCACTGAAAGACAGCAGGCTGCCTGACAGCCTAATGTCCATATGTTCACAATTGCATTGGGCTGTGGTCTCCCCTGGACACAGAGCTGCTATTCAGTCATATGTCATTCAGTAGTCATCAAAACTTAGCAGGGCCAATTGGGACTGTGGCAACACCCTGCAGGATGTTGTTTCTCCTGCTCCTAAAAGATATCAGGACTCGTACTCCGTCTTGAAAATTATATATGGAATCAACCAATTTCAGTTTGTGATTGTGGTATTTATTCACTATCCCAGGCTCACAAAACCTCTCTGCCATCACTCGAGAAGCTAATTTTAGAAAAGTTAATTGCACGTGTGTAGTAGTGTATGTAAAATGCATTGTGAGGACTCAGAAAAGATAATGAGGTCCAATGAAATTGTAGTGTGTAACTGGCAGTTTATTCACTGTGCCATGAAAAAGCACAAATAACGAGCTTGAATGTCTGGTCCCACTGCTGCCTGAACCACTTTGTCAGTTACTCTCCATGAATTTGTGATGTTGCATGTTTTAGACATCTTGGTAAAATGTTTTTTAAAGTAGGTTTCTGCCATTCATTTAATTATTTAACAGTATTTTTTAAAAAACAAGACAAAAAAAACAAAGGAGAAAATGCTTACTGTTTCACAGGCGTCTTACTTGATACCTTTCTAGCTGCTCGGCCACAGCAGACGCGGTAATAGAGTTGTATTGGAGCTGAATGGATTGCTCTTTGGCTGATTGCTGAGCTATTATGATGTGAGTGTTTCATGTTCCAAGTTATTTCACTGAATGCTTCCTCTTGGTCTTTGTGCAACTTTGATAAAGATGCAATTTATGATTTGCCAAACTCTGACGAATGATTTGAGAGACGGAACAAACCTGGGTGTGCTATGAAATGCAAAGGAGTAGTGCGTTTTGTGATTAAAGCATTCTCTCAGTTACCATGATGCTCATAGATGTGACTATTTTGTTTCACTCTTGTGTGTGTGTGCGTGCGTGCGTGTACAAATGAGATCACATGTGCAGCTTGCCACAAGTTTGGTGTTTGTGTGAAGCTCTCTGGGAATATTTCATTTCATGGGGAAAGAGACACTTTCCTCTGTTCACATATGGCAGTGATCATCAACTGGCGGCCCGCGGGCCAAATGCAGCCCGCCCAACCTTCCAGTGCGGCCCACAGCTGAGTTCTAAGAGTTTCCATGTGTTATATTTTTCGGTCTCTGTTTGTATGCGCCTGCTAGTCGGTGCACTGCAACGCGGAAACGGGCGCAAACTGTTTGTGTGTGCCTGTGAGCCCCTGCACTGTGATAAGTAAACACGCTCACAACCCAGAGGGACGCCGTAGCGGTGCGCATTTGATGCGACGTGCTTGTTTTTTTGTGCACATCTGTGGCGCACAGCTCCCCCTCCGGTGTTGTGTCCTTGTTCCCCCTCGGGCTGTGTCTCCTCTACTGCCCTGTTTGAAAGGTGATGTGTGGAAAAACGTCGCCTCCCAAACGTGTATTATAGAAGAGAAACACACGTTTCAGGACCTTTGACTTGTATCATCTGAACAGACATGCCCTGTGGTTTTCAGCCTCCTTTCATATTTAGGCTGAGAATCACGGGGCATGTCTGTTCTGAGGATACAAATTAGCAGTGTAAAGCTCAAGCATGTGAGAGCCTCCTTAATGAGGGGGCGGGGCTGAAAGTCCAGCTATCAAGATGTCAAGATTTTTCATTTTATAGCATAGGATGCAAAACACCAAAGATGTGTATCAATGAAAAATTATGTGCTTACAGATAAAATAAAATGCAAAATATGAAAAACTAAACTATTAGGCAAAAAGGTGAATTTAATTTCAATATAGGCCTGTTTGAATGTCCGGCCCCCAAGGTGTCTGTTTCTGGCCCTTAGACAAATGGGAACTGAGAACCAGTTCCAGTTGAGAACCGGCTCCAATTGGTTCAATCCATCGACATCATTTGTCATCTTTATGCTGAACGATCCCCTTATCGATGCCTGCCGCACCATCGTTTTGTGAAAGGGTGGAAACATTAGCAATAAGTTGAAGCATTTGTTGATGCACGGCAATATAAATGTACACACATCATCGCATTTCTCAATCACGGTGTTTTATTTTTAAAATCGTTTTATTATGAAAATTGAGGGTAAGTTAATCCACAGGAATCGATAAAGAATCAGATCGATAAGCACAATTGATAATGGCACATATGGCTTCTTTGTATGTGTTAGTCCCAGTGGCCCCATCGAAGGTGTGCACTTCTAGACCAGTAACTTAATATTTGTTTCCAGATTTGATCACACAAACATTCCTTGATATTCTGTCCCCCCACCCTTCAGACCAAGCTCATTCTCACTACTGCACTCACTCATAAACTGGTGTCCATGAAGATCACAAACATACCCACACAGTGCCCATCCTCAGGTGATAAATTCCTATCGTTGATCTCCATCGCAGTGTAGCTCCCTGCCCATTGGAGCTGATCCCTCACTGTTATTCTTACGGCAGTAGCCATATGGTGAGCACTCAGTGCCACCTGCCTCTGGTGCTAAGCAGGGGAGATGGGGAATATGATGCTGGAGGGGGTGGGGGGGGCGGCAGGTTCGGCTGCCATGAGAGCAGGAAATCACAAAGTCTCCAAACCGACTTAATGGACTTCCTCTGGTTGGCTGTGTAAGGATAGATGCAGTACCACATGAGGGCTTCGGCTGGAACAGAAGCCAACTCGGGGCTGCAGCAACATTAGCAGGGTTATGTTATTTTCTGTGCCTCTGTGTATTTCTGTTGCGCACTACTATTATTTAGTGTACCTTTGGCTCTCATTTATTCCATCTTTGCCCCTAGCCCTATGAAAAGCAAACAATTATAATGCTGTTAAAGTACTGTATAAACACAGGGCACTTAAAAATGAATCAGACTTATTTGCACTTCAGCTTCTTAGCATACAATTATTCCTACCAAAGTGCCATCTGGTATAAAAGTCATCTCCCATCTTGGAATATTTTCATTTACAGTAGGTGTATTTTTGTTTCTTGTTTGAAAAAAGAAAAGAAAAATATAACATATTCACAACTGGCTTCTTATCTGAAAACATCAGTCAGAAGTAGATGCATTAAAAATGTTTCTCCTTTTGCTTTTATTATATAATCAGATAAGCTCCAGTATAGAGGCATAAGTCTTCATATCTATAATTGGTCCAAGTGTTTTTGGTCCTTATTTTAATGAAGATAAAGCTTGCCGTTTGCAATGTGACTTCTGCTGCAGAGTAAAAGTATAAGAATATTTACTGTTATGTTTGCGTTGCATTCAAGTCTCCACTATACACTTTTCATTACCGTGCTCAGTTTTTATTACAATATGGCTTTCTGACTGTATTCCAACTGTATTTTGACCTCCTGCTGCTCCGGCACATCCTGAGATGAGAGTGTGAGGACCTGTGTGTAGGACTTAGTGACGTGTAGCCGTGATCCCACTGCAACCGACTAAATATGCTACAGTGGCTGTCAGGTGATATTAAAGCGGAAAAGGCTTTCTCTACAGCCAGTATTTAGTTTGTCTATTTCAGTCTATTGAAGATGGGCCTGTCACAGTCTGAGTTATGCATTCAAGATTTTATAATGGGAGATGACCGACACATGCTAGATTCAGTTAGCTTACTAGTCAGTCTCAGAGTTCGTTCTCATGAAGAATCCTGTCAAGGTAATGCAGAGAACCCCAGTCGTAGTGGTAGGTGCTTAATGACAACTCTACAGACAGTGCAATAATACTACTCTCATTCCCTCCACACTATTATATGTCTGTGCCAGCAGCAGCCGGGGCCAAAGGCATTATGTTTTGAGGTTGTTCGTCAGTCCATCCCATTGTTGTAAACCTGATATCTCAATAACACCTTGTGGAAATTTAATACATTTTGGCACAAAAGCTCACTTGGATTCGAGGATGAACTTCAAAGATCAAGGTTATTGTGACTTCACAAAACATGCTTTTGGCTATAACTCATAAATTCATATACTAAAGTTTAAAACAAATGTCTAACAGGATGAAATTATTCATTTAATGTCCTAAAGGTCAAAGGTTAGCTTCTCACATCATAATGTTAAGTAAAAACATGTCTGGCCATTGTTCAGTGCCATTACTCAGGAAGGTGTGATCGTGACAATTTTTCCTGCAGCTTGGCTGGTTGGTAGAGGCGTACAACCGCGAGGCAGTAATTCTAGTCCATGAAAAATCCATAAACCTCAGACTATGAGGAGATGGTCCATACTTCTATATAAATCAGTACAGTTACAAAATCTCTATATCTGTCTTGATTGCTTCACTGGAAAGATTCCAGCATCTGCTTAGATGGGCTCATTGTAATGCTTACTTTCAGGTGATTATACATTAATGAAAAGCTAATAATGAATTCATATGATATTCCATTGCTGCCAATACATCCCACTAAATCCTCCACGGTGGTCATTTAAATCAATACTGGAAGCAGAGAGCAGCTGTCAGTCAAAAGACAATATCACTTCCGACGCATTAGTGTGTGTCAACTACTTCACTGGTTATCAGCGTCATATTGACAAATCACATCTGAAAAGATAGTATTGAATGTCAAATCAAAGACGCTTTCTATTGAGTACTGCTGTACTTGTGGAGAGGGGTCCTCCTCGAGAGCTGGCATTACTGCAGTAACATTGTGTCACTGAAGCAGCAAATTCAGGGAGATTGTTCTTTTATTCAGACTGAATGATATAAACCAACATCTAATAGGCATATCGGGAATCTCAAGGCCTTGTATGTGTTTTAACACAGGACAATGCTGAATAGTCTGCAGCAGTAATGAGCACATACTCCTGGCCCTCCTAATTGCTTGCCGGGCCTCTGCATGGCTCATCAGAGAGCGGCTTAATTGGCCATCACTACACAGGCAAGCGCGAGGCTAAGGCTAGCCCTGTTCCTGCCTGTTCACTTTCACTAAGATGCCTGCAGAATAAGTAAGCAGCTCCATTCATTCTGCATTGCTGCCACTAATGAACACAGTTTAGCCTGGAGGTCTTGATCATCTTGATCAGTTGCACTCCATCATGGTCTTACTGTGTTTGGTGTGTTTGTAGCTGCAGTTTGCCGATGTTGTTCCACCGTTTCGTCTTTTTCTCCCTCACTGTTAAGCATCAATGTAATGAAGTGCTTCCTGGTTTTGGTATCGAGGTCTCCAGTGCAAAGCTGACTGACTGGGAGATAAGTGTCTTCAGCTGCTGGCAATCAGTTTATTTGCCCTCTAATTTTGAATACGCGTGTAGAATGAATACTGAAAGACGTGGAAATAAGGAAGGGGGGGGAACAAGGACTTGAAATTGCTGTGTATGTGCATTCCTGTTCTCACTGAGAAATGATCCTTTCAGTGGGACTAAACAACTCTTCATGGACCATTACACTGTCCTGAAATACACAATCACACATGAACACAGAAGACAGTGGGGGGGGGACCTATTCCAATAGACACCTAGTTAATGTTAACAAAAAAAAAAGTTTTTCATTTCCACACTTGAGCAATTATGCATTGTTATTAGTTTTTCTACTTTCCCTGACATGACAGATATGAAGATACCTTGTCAAACAGTGTGAGTCTCTGATTGCATAAAGATATGATGTGTGTGCTTCATTACGTGGGGCTTCAGAGGTGAAAGGCATTCCTGAGCCTGTCCTTGGAAAAGTTGCCCCATCCCTGAAAGAAAAAAAAGACATCCACACATAATGCAGTATTGATTGGTGCTTAAATCAGTTTGATAACAGCTTTGTCAAATCAGCTCTTTTAACAATCAGATTAGGGCTTTTAGTACAATCGATTGGGGAGGGATTTCAAATCTACAAGATGACAGTTACAGAGGAGTGCACAGCTAAAGCCTGGCCACCCATGAAAAGGGTCTAGGCCCGCATCCACTGTTCACAATCACTTTTCTTATACAGTGCTGCTTTATACAGAAAGACTATCTGAGTGCAATTGTTTGGAACAGAGGGAATATGGGGAGGAATGATAACCAGCTTCGCGACCTGAACCACTGTTTGTGTTACCTAGTCTAAAGATTTTTTTTTTTCTTAACACAGTACATCACAAGGATGTTGGCAGCCTCATCCCGCTCACATCTGAAGGTGTAGCATTATTCTATGTGCTCCTGGACAGTGGAGGACATGCAGCAGAGATCAACTTGTCAGTTCACTGCATGTCTGCCAGAGCAATACTGTGACATCGATTCTTGCTGCTGAATGTGAATTAATGTCATGCAGCCTGACACCCAGATGAAACAAATGCCACCTTGAAATGCCACATACAGTAAATAAGCACAACCCTGCAGTGGCAAAATCATTTCAAAATGCAACACACTCCACTGAGGTTAGCCTCATTTATACTTAAAACACGAGGTGTACTGCTGGCTTATCCATTATTTTAAGTGTGTTGGGTTAGCGTGCATATGGGAAAAATTAAAAGCGGCTTTATGAGTCACCACATCAGTTGGTGAAACGGAGCTAGAGAATAGAGGTATTCACTGGTAATTGCTGGTATTCTCTGTATTCGATGTTGAAAAGTACTCTCTTGAGCTATAATTCTGGTTGCCAAGTCAGCGAGAGGCGACTGTGAGACTGCGCTAGCTTCTCTCCTGGGCTTCTTAATTGGCTTTGTTATTGCAGACCTGTGCAGGGTGAAGGCAGTGAGAGAGATTCTGGGCTTTGGTGTGTAAGATACAGAGCTTTCGACTGTGACCCTCCTCCCAGGGGCAGAGTGTTCACAGCTGCTCTCTCTGGAGAAGGTGACCTGGCTTTGGATCCCTCCGTGCTTCTCCCAGTGGACCCACCTCCCACCCATCCTCTCCCACCCCACTTGTTCACTCCTCTCCCCTCAGAGGTCATTTTGTACGCCATCACCGAGTTCTCTCCTCCCCTCCCTTTTTTTTTCTCCGCACCCATCCGTTTGGCCCAGCAGGGAGTCGCTAATTCTCTCCGCTCTGCAAATTTCCACACTTTTCCGGCGTGGGATGCCAACACCTCTTCAGTGCCTCTCTCTGGCATCATCACCCCCTCCCACTGACACATACACACATGCATATGAGACACAATTCTCCACACTGCCTCGACCCCACACTCCCGCAGCTTTTAGCAGCGAGGAAACAAGGGTGGTATACGTGACAGTTATAACAGAACACCCCTGTATTATTTTGGGCCCTGCCACTGGAGCATTTGACATATTTACTAACGGTGATGTTCACTGAGCAATTCCTCTGCTGACCACTCTTTTCAAAAGCTTAAGAATAAATGACCCTGGCACCAGCAGCGAGCTCTCAGTGAATGATGAGTGTGTGTGTGTGCGCGTGCGTGAAAAAGCAGACCAGAGGCATAATGTTAGGGCAACTTAATAACATGTGCAATCAAGTCCCTATTGTAAGTTCTTGACCCATTTTTTTTCTACTACAGCTTATTATCATTAGCAGCCATGAAGCTTTCATTCCTCTGTGTGTGCTGCTCTGCTTCCTTGTGAATGACATATGCTGTAAATGTAGGCATGAAAAAAAACAAAACAAACCACATAAGATACATTTTTAATACAACTTTGCAACAACATGGACGTCTAAAGAGCTTTCGAGCAGACATCAGTGTACATGTGCCTTGATTATGCAGCATTAGTGTATTTATTACCAGGAAACTGCTTTTGAGCTGTCACAGTTAAGGCTGTCTCGCTCCATGTAAACACAGCTTTGGAGTCCATTTGTGGAATTAAAGTTGCAAATGAGCGCGCCAAGAACAGACCAAGAGAACAGGGTGTCAGGAACAAGATAATCATTTCAACCTATATTAATGCGTCTTCATTAAGTGATCTGCATGTCTTGTTCAGACTTTAAGCCACTCTGCATAATATGTTATGTAATGTTAGAATTTCATAAGCCAAGAAATGCCAGATTACTCACAGAGGAATGGCTACGCTTGTGAAGGATGTACACAACAAATAATTCAAAATATATAATGTACAATGAGAATGGAAAGCTCCCCTAAAACCACAGATGGATGTTTTGGTATTTTTCTTTGTGTACAGATTAAGAAAACAAAAAGAATGTGTATATACACAGAGAATGTGTTAGCTTTAAAGGTGCTGGTATGCAGACTTTAGAAACTTGGACAGAACCAGGCTATCTGTCTCTTTCAGTTCAGCAGTTGTTATGCTAAGATAAGATCATTGCTTATTTGGCTGCATCTCCAAATCTAACACACAAGCATGAGAGTGGTACTTCTTTCTTTTAATCCAACTTTTGACAGGACAACAAAGATATATATTTTGCAAAACATCAAACTATTCCTTTAAATGCTGCAGAAATATGTCAAAAATTTTGGTTAAACTCCAACCTCCATATAACTCAAGGTTTTTCAAAACCAAACTCACCAAAAAAACAAGAGAGGTCCACGAAAAACTGAAGAGAAGACCCGGATCACTGAAGTCACAAGTGGTAGAAGCTGTAATTACTGTACATGTAGTGGAGACACTAAACCCAGAATGATTGGCACTGGGAGTATGGCTGCAAATGGATGTCAGTGTTGATATCCTGCCTCCAGTGAATACTACTGATGTGCATCAACAGTCACATCTGCAGTCTGAATACAGCTAGATTTTGGCTGAAATGCGCCGCGGAGCATTTGGCTTTTCAGCTGCTTAAGGCTCTTGTTGTAGGCTGATAAAAAAATCAGGGCCCATTTTGTGGGGTGCAGTTTTGGTACAAGATGGTTTGGTTACAAAATATGGAACCTTTTTATGAATAGGCATTAAAGGCACTTTACTGGAGTGTTCCATAGTTACTCTGGTTATTTTTTTGTTTGCTCTTAAATGAGACAATCCATAAAATTATTAAGTATTTCTAAAACCTACGCTTTATATTTTCACGTCTTGTATGTTTTCTGCATAACATAAAACTATGCTTTTGTAATGCTCCATTTCCACAGTGGTTTTCCTCCTGTCGCCGCAGTGAAGCCAACCACAGAGGTGAAAGCAATCATCTGAAAAGCACTCAGCAAGGCCGCAAATTTGATCATGTTTCAACTAGGACACCATAATTACAAATGCAGCATAAGTCTTCATTAATGAGCTGGAAAATGGCGAGTAATCAAATCTCTGCAACGTATGGAAAGACGAGCTAAGGTAGCACTGATTAGCTGAGTATATGACGAGGAATGGAGCGGTAGAGGCAGAGACGGCTGGTTTAAGGCCTTGAAGCTTCTCTCTTATGTTAATAATGACCTCACATTAGGCAAGGCAAAGCAATTTTATTTGTATAGCCCATTTTTACAAACAGTTTGTTTCAAAGGGTTTTACACAGCATCATGACAACATCTTCTGCCCTTAGACCCTCACATCAACTGAGTAAAAACTCCGAAGCAAACCCTTTTAACAGGGAAAAAATAGGAGAAACCTCAGGGTGAGCAACAGAGGAGGGATCCCTCACCCAGGACGGGCAGACGTGCAATAGATGTTGTGAACAGACAAGAAAACAGTTTACAACACGAAATATGGAAAACATAAAAATGGAATCAGTCAGTTAAGAGCTGATGAAGGCAGCTTCTGGTGTGTAGGAAAGGCAGGGAGAGCAGGCCAGCTTAATGGGAGTACTGGATGGCAGACTGGGATGTGAGCAGGCCGCTTTAACAGCAGGGGGAAAGAAGGTGATGGAGGCGGCGGTTGGTGCAGAGAGAAGTAGCTCTGGACATTAGCCCATCGTAATTCCCTTTCACTGTGTTTCCAGCACAAGAGGAGCTCTTCCACTAGAATTGCATGCCACTGCACAAGCAACAATAGGCTTGCTCAATTGCTTTCAGTCACACCAAAAATTCTTTCAAATTTCTCGAGCAGTCCTTCATGCAGTTATTGAATGCAACACTCTCGTCCAGAGAATAGTCTTTGTGACTAGTCTATTGTACAAGACCGATATTTAGAGCAGGCCGTCCTAAAAATCAATACCCTCTGTCACAAGAAGAATGACACGTCTTTACTGAATATGCCAAACAGAGCACGGCCAGATAACAATGTGAGCCCAATTGTCCCATTAAGAGGACCAGTCCATGTTATTGGTGTAAGGTTTTTGCATTCGACTTGACACAGTGACCTCCAGTTATATGTGGGTAAAATAACAAGTGAGGTGGTGATTCCCTTGTCCCACAGATTTCCTTTAGAAGTGTTTGTTGCCTTTGGCCCAGGTCATCATTGTAAATAAGAATTAGTTTTCAACTGATTTGCTTGGATAAATTAAAGTTATTATTATTTTTAAGTGTTTTAAGATTTTTAATACATATTGATAAAAACTGGAATTTGTATAGAATCATGCAACACTGCTTGAGGTGTCATAAATTTCCAATTTCTATATTATTGATACAATGTTTGGCCATATTAATTTCCTGTTGTTACATAGTAGGTGTGAGCACTGGTGCCTCACAGCGGAGAGGTTCTGGGTTCAGGCCTCAGGCCTTGCTGTGTGGACTTTTCTTGCTCTACCTGTGCCTGCATGGGCTCTGTGTGGTTTCTCCAGCCCAACAGTCCAAAGGCATGCACATTAGGTTGATTTTGCGACTTTAAAGTTGCCTGTAGATGTGTTTGTGAGTGTGTGAGGTTTGTCCCTCTACCCCACCCACATCCAATGTCAGCTGGGATTGGCTCCAGCTTCCCAGCCACTCTGCACAGATAAGCAGAACAGCTAATGGAAGCATGGCTACATGATGATTATGTTTATGTACTGTCTCATATTTAAAGTTGATCCGAAGTATCAAAATCCTCAGCTGTACCCTTAAGTTACATTTTGCACTGTTAACTCGAGTTAATGTTGAGTTAGTTAATTACAGTTGTTTCGGCGCAAATAAAGAGCAATTAGCGGGAGATCAAGTAAGTGTTGTCTGTGACACAAACACTCGAGGCAAAAGTGATTGAACCTTGTTTTGCAACTGTACTCATCGTAACACTACCCTCATCATGAATAATCAAGGGGATTTTTACATGGGGTTTGGTAATCCACTCAAATGCGAAATTAAATATTCCATTTGCTTTGAGAGAATCTCCTGCATATATTTGTTATTAGCAGGAAGTAAATTGGTGTGAACATCAGCTCCCAGCTGTGTTGTTGTCCATGTCTGTTCAGAGAAATCACAGCAGGAGACCCCATCAGCATCATGGTACTAATTTGATTTATGGCATGGTGTATGCTAATGTACTGTTTCAGGGGGTCGTTTTTCCCAACAAAAAGACTAAACTGTGTTCACTTTGTATTTTGACAACAGCTCTGGATGAATAAGCAATTTTAGTACGATTAGAAATGTGTTCTTTACACACTACACACACTTTGACATCATAAGACCGCATCAGAACATTTTTATGTATTCCCAATGCCGCGGACAGCAGGTATGACCGCTGTAGCCTGCAGTAATCACGTCTGTAGGGAAGACGGTTAGTATGCAGAACTTGTGAAGACTGATTGCATTCTTATGCAGTGAAGCGCATTAGCCAACCTTTGCCTTCCCCTCAGAAACTGTTCATATCCCTGTTTTGATTGTTAAATTCTAGTCAGGGTTTTGTTTTTTCACACTGCTGAGGTCGTTTACTCTTTACTAATAAGATTCCTCTTTTTCCTTTTGGCTAAGGCCGAACATGAAGCCGTGAAGCTTCAAGGCACCACCTCTGCCACCCCTTACATCACACGCTTGTTGGTGTATCCATTGGTTTGTCACTTCACATACGGATATATGCAGCCTCACTTTAGTGATTCTGCGGTTGCCTAATGTTTCTGCAGTCATAAATCATCACAGACATTACTGTTCAAGGTGTTTGTTTACCAGAATTTCTACAAAAGAAAGTTGGGTGCATACTGTATGCATTTGAGCAGTAATCAATATTATATGTCAGCTAAAGCCGACTCTTGCAGTTTAATAATGGTTCTTGTTTTCCAGTGGTATTCCAAAGTCACAATCAAAGTCCTGGCTCATGTGTTATAATGATACATAGTTTAAATACACAGTCAAAGTGGAGCAGAGGAAACAGGCTTTTGGACTTTTAAAGAACTAATTATTTTTTTCTGTGACACTGCACAGTCATTGTTCTTAATAAACTATAGTGTGCCGAGCAAATTGTTTGTTCCCATATTGTGGCTAAAACAAGCATTATCATACCATTGGTAACTTCTTTAAAGATCGTTAGCAAGCAAAAAAAAAAAGTATAATGTGATGTAAAGTACTGTATAAATATAAAGTAGGTGCAATTGAATTAGTCTGAAACTCATCTCACTCTCACTCACTGACCTTTTTTATAGGTTACCCAAAAGAGGAAAGGAATTACTTTTGTCCCACTTTGAGTTTCCACCCGAGAATAATCTCGTATGTCTTTGAATGTGTCCATAAATACAGTAGGAGAACACTGAAGTAGATTAGTCATATTTAAACAAAGTGTTTGAATTGAATCGCAATGACAAGCTGCAGTTTGTTTTGTTTTGCACATATAAAAAACTAATCACACTGAGCATTCACAATAAATCAGACCTACAGGTTTCATGCTCAGAGAGAAAGTGAACCTGGGAACTATTAGTCAGAGGTGACAAATTTCAACGATATCGCAAACATTAACAGTTACTGTGCTGCAGTTCTCCACAACCTTTGCACAGTCACTGATTCCAGGTTTTCTGGATGCGCTTTCCATACAGCGGCTTTCACCATGCCATATGCAATCCATCAATCATTTCCTGGGCAACAGTTCGCAGCTTCTCACAGAAAATGAACCAGCAAGGAGGCAAAGTCACACACTGTACTGAAATGAAGGCACATCCGCTGAAGCTTTGTTACTTCAGAAGCCGTGGTCAAACCAGTGCATCTTTTATATAATGCACACGTCATAGATTGTATCACAGTAGGGGTTCATGAGAAGCACAGTGAAGGGAAGTTGTTTCACATTTTATTAGCGGCATTGACTTTGTAGCAGGTAAAGATTGCAACATGAAAGCACAATCCTTCTGAGTGAGCGTACCAATACAAAGGCGCTCTTAGTTCTGGCCTGTCGATAGCGTTGTGCTCAGCTTGAAGATAAGTTCCTTCATGATGGAGCTGCGTGCTCTGTGCGGCTCTGCTCTCTGTGCGGTGAGGCTGTTTCAGGACAGAGCCAGTGAGTAATACTGCATGCTGGCTCTCATTGCAGCCGATAACTTATCTATTGATTGAAGCCAGCGTTGTGCAGATGGATGCCTTTGGAGTGTGACAAGTGCTTTAACAACCCCAGAACCTAATGCTCCTTAACGTCACTCTGGGTCCATGTTAAATAATGTCCCATCTCTAAGTCACCAGGATTCAGTCACGGTCAATCCCGGCAACGGAAAAGGAATCCATCTTGATTGGTTGTCTTCTGGCCAAAAGATCTATGGCCGCAATTACATGTAGCCACTCCTCGCTGCAGCTGGTGAGATGTAATAAATAGCATTAAGGACTGTGAAAATCCTTTAAATACACTTTCCCTCTTCTCTTCCTGCTTGACAGTTAGAAAGAGCAATGAATTCCCAGCGATCGTTGGAAGCAGCCTGTGAGAAGCAGAACGCTGTTTCTACTGCTTATCACTTTCACTTAAGCTCCTCGGAAGATTCAGTCACACATGCACTCAGATGTGTACACACACACCCACACACACCCCATAACACGGTGCCAGCCTTTTTATTGTTCGTACCAGGCAGGGAATAAACCACAGTGCAGTGCAGCACCTGGCCCTTTGTCCTGTTGATGGCTTCTTTCACATGAAAATATAAGATACCAAGTGTTTTATCCACTGATGCGTTCCCGCATTTGGACATCCGAACGTTATCTTCGCTTCCTCTCATCAGGTTCTGGCACAGGTCCATCACAGCTTCTGTAACAAGTATCCTTAGGACGGCCGAGTCAATCAGTTGTGTAATCTTAAAATGTTAAAGGCTGACGCAGCCGGATGAATGTTTCAGATGAGTCACAACTCATGCGAAACTTCAGGCTTAATACGTTTTTATACCGAGCTGTAAAGCAGCCTGAAATGCACTGGCAGTCCTAACATTTTATCTGTTAGCTCGAGCCACTACTGATGGTTGCACGGTTCGAACCAACAGAGCTTTTATCAAGTTTATTTTTAAGATATCGGCTGAATTTCGAACATAATCATCAAAGGCAGGAGAATCGTGCCGCCTGCAGTTTCCATGTGTTCTTTCCAAGCAAACCAATACATATATTTCATGTATCATAGCCCGAAGTTGACCCTTTTCCCTCTCTGTACTTAACATAGATATATGAAAACAGACCCGGTGACAAAGCAGAAGCCGACATCAGAACATTTCACGGGAGAAAGCGGCCTAACGCCCGTTATCACCCCAGATGCTTTCGGCTCAGAAATGATTTCCATACCAAGGGCATCCGCACCCAGAACAAGGAAGTTTTTCTGCCTTAATCTTTATCTCCCCCTGTCAGCAGTACTACAGCCAGACACCTAACTCTTAAGTCTGCAGCTTCTGTCTTTGTTTAGTGTGTTTTTTTCCTCACTAATGTTTAGAATTTGACATCTGACAAAGAAATGTTTTCATTAATTGGAGTCAGTGACACACAATTATTTTTGCTATTTGGAAAATACCCATGCAACTTGAGACCAGATTTGTGTGCTTCGGCAGTAAAAACATGTTTCCATTTGACCAAGCTGCACCAGACAAGGTGTCACTGTATTTGAATAATTGTTAGTGAAGTGTGGATGATGTTTTTTATACCAGCTGTTTATTTCACGATGGAGATGTCAGATGAAAAGAGTATACATTTTTACCCAACTGGCTGTGAGCTGTTAGTCCTTTATTAAATCTTCTAATTCAAGCATTATTAATTTTCAAACAATTCTTACAGGGATTCAAAGAAGGAGGATTTTTTTTAATCAAACATCAAAGCAGCTCATTTTCATAGAGCAACCCCTTGGCGTAGAACCTACAATAGGATTTCTGTGTTGGTTCAGGATGTTATTGCTTTCTTGTCTCATTTTTATTTCTGGCAAGATCACAATTTCTTTCAAACTCTTTCTCACACAATTTTTTGCTTATTCGTAGGCGCTTTCCATTTGCACTTTACCAAAGCGCAGGAACAAACTCCCCCTGAGAGTGCCTGGTCTTCACTTAACCGTGGCCTGTCTATAAAAAAATACAGTGATAACTGAATATCCTGCTGAACTAGACCATTTGCCATCTCCACTCTCTCATTTGCCATAGATTCGCCTTGATGATTTCCTGCTGAAAATCAATGATTCACTCACTTTCAGAATAGCGGCTCCTCGGAGGGTGTTGGCTGGATTCTCCCAGTGGCAATGATTTCAATCAAGAGGCGTTTGAATTCTCAGGCCTTTTCACAATAGAATGGAACACTGTAATAAATTGGACAAATAAGTAATTTCTGTGTAGAAGATGGATTTAAATTGATTCATGTTGCCACCTCTCCGCACACATGCGTTCTCACATACCTACACCAAAACGTGCACACAAATTTACTCACCAGCGCTGCAGGTGCAATTGCTGGCAACATTTTTCTTTCTGGTTATATTCGTTCAGAATGGTGCAATACTGAGGCTCTCAGCAGCACACTAAGGTGGTATAATACTAAAGGCTACGCTCACATACGTACAGACACTTAACAATGTTGACCTTTATCAACTGCAGGCCTGCATTTGCAATTCTTGCAGCTTATAGCATCAGAGGGAGAGGAATGAAAGGCTGGAGAAAACAGCAAGAAAACCAGCAGCAACCTTCAGAGACTGCAGGAAAAGGTGGGCCATGTAAAAGCTGCTGTAAATCTGCCAAAGGTGTTGGAATAGTTTTCTGCTGTGGTGCTTTGTTTTGCTTGAAATGAATCATCCCAGCAGAAAAGTGATCTTATTACCGCTCACCAAATGTTGCGATTTTTGACATCACATTGTATTACGCAGCTCATTTGTAATGAAGTTGCAAAAGTCGTTAACAAAAGGCCCTGCCAAAGTTCAACCCACTCTTGTGCTGTTTTGATCCCAGACAGTTGTTTATATATTAATCTGATAATTGGGATTTTATGAAGACTGTCATGTCAAAACCCATTGCTATTGTTTTTAAAGTCGCGGGTACGACACGTTTGTCTAAAGGGCAAATTTGTACAATTATTTTCACTGCTAAAGGATGGCATGTAATGGTGCTTTAATCCTCTGGAACCTCTGTGAGGTGCTGGCAGTTTTAATCCCATATTACCATTCAAATAAGAATATGTTATCCTGTAGGACTAATCTTCAATCGTAACCACCAACATGCCCTGCATATGTGTCTGCCAGAGCATGGATGTGTCTTGATCTGGACTGTTGCTGCCCCTCCCTGCTGAGATGACAGAAACCTCAAGACATGACGAGCAAAGACGTGAACGTGAACAAGGATTTAGCAGTGCAAGTGGCCTGAACTTGTGAATAGACTTACTATAAGAACCAAAGGGAAGTCTACATCACGCTGTGTTATAGACAAAGTGGGAGCTGTCCATGACACTAATTTTCACCAATTAGTTCATGCAGTCTTAATGGTGGATGTAAGCCTGTAGTCCTTGGCTGTGCAGAAATCTTGTTGTAGGCGGAGGTTTTTTATTAATGGAGGACTTCCTGCTCCTAGCCAGGTGGAAGCAGAGAAGTAATGAATGTGGCCCAATATATCATCCACAGCACATTACAGGGGAGCTAGGGGTGATTATTCATGCCGGCAGGGGCATGAATAGACCTTTCAGGGGTTCATGGGCTCAAACCTTGAAAAGGGCGTCTCCCTTATCTTTCTCACCAGTGTAGGTAGTCCTCCCCGTGTCTCGGATGTTGTTGGTTTGACTTATCTGGTCACAAATGCAGAGAAATCCACAAGATCAGACATTGATAATGGGAATTGTATAGTTTTTTTTTATTGTTGTTGTTGTTTTTTTCAGCTAATTACTTGATGAGTCTGGATTGGCTGTCACATGTATCTGTCAGTCCTGTGTTTGTTTTCACGCATTTACTGTAATCATCACTGAATTCTTTAACCTTAATCATCTGTGTCATTCACAGCAACATGCAATTTGTCGTGTTTGCGTTGTATTGTCAACTCTTCAGACCGTGATCGTACAGCCTATTCTATTAAGCCTCACTGAATCTTAAATCCTAGAATTAGCTTCTCAGACGGGTGTAATCAAGACTGCAATTACCGTACTTGCAGTGAATCAACTTTTTTCCCCCCATCAGCCACATTCTCGGACTCAATTAAAGCCTGCACTTCTACAGTCATTTAGTCAGGAGCCAGGGAGATGATGGTATTGTGAGCAGCGGGACGCGTGTTGAAGGTAGATGGGGCGTTATGTTTGGAGCGGCCCATGTTTACTGTCTGTTTGTGGCTATCAGGGCACACACACAGACAGATGAGGTACAACAGCTGGCCCCTAATGCGTGTTGGGTAGGATCAGCCCGGCCCAGTCACAGCACATCAATAGACCCATACGTTAGCTGACAGGGAGAGCACTAAAATGTGCTCATCTAGCAGGTGTCATGGGCCCGGCCCCAGCACAGGTGATAGGAAAATAGGCAATCTGTCTTTTCACCGGAGAGGTACGGTGAGGAGGGTGTTGGGTTGCCACCGGACATCAGAACTTTGATCCTTCACAACAAAGAACAAAAGGGCTGTTTTACACAATGACAAACATTCATAACCTCAACCAGCAGCACTTTTTCTCTCAAATGACTGCAGGGACCAGCCAGGTGGTCGCTGGGCTGATGTTCAGCTTCAGTGTTAGGCCAGATATGTCACTTACCATCAGTCTTCACAGTAGCCTACCAGTGTTTTTATTTTTGTGCTTTATGTAGCAATGTAAACATTTTAACTGTCCACTTCCTCAGGCTTGTTCCTCACTGTTTTCATGTCTCTATTTAGAATCAAAGCACCCACTCTTCTATACCTTGTCTATCATTATGTACAGTGACAGGCTATAATTTGATTAAAATAGAACAAAGAGGAATTTTGCACATTGAGGGTAACATGTATTTTGAAAGCTCTATTATACTGGAAATTGCAAGTCTCCCAGACTAAAACAAAAAATTAAAACCTGTTAACAAGGAAAAAATTAATAATTCCAGTTTAGACATGAATCTAAGCAGTTGATTGCATCCTCTGAGGTTGTTATCTTAGACTACAAATTATTAATATCTTCAAAATGAATAGTTCAATAATAATTATAATAATGATAATGATTTTAATAGCAATAGTCCCAGTATTTGCTTGTACTACTTGTTCTATTGTACTGGTGCAGGCGATGTAACGCCTTTTGCCATTTACCCTGCAAACTAAATTTATGCAGCTCAGACAGGATAATAACCACAGTGCATTTATTACAAATGTGGATTTAATTACAGAAGTAGAGTAGCAAATTATTAAATAGATAAGTCCATAGTATTTCTTTTTTCTTTTTTTAATCTGTGATTTCATCAAAGTACCGCTCCTGATACTAAATCTGAGAGCAGCAGATACAATCAGCTTTTATCTGCTTAAACACGGTGACAAGTGCTCTCACATTTCAGTCATTGGTGTGTATGATCTTAAAAAACAGTGAAAATAACATGACAGTGTTGTTTGTGAAACATAATTCTGTCTGAATTGTCTTTATTTTGCACTTTGTTTCCTTACTCTCTTTCCTTTTGTATTAAACAGCTCACGGTGGCTCATTTATCTATAGAAAGGGCCAGTGCTTGAGTCAGATGAGTTCAGATCATATCGGGACCAAGAGCATTTTATTCAGTATGCATGATAAAAGCAGGAATTTGTCATGATCATATTAGTCAGCTTCACGGTTAAAAATACTTACGAGTAAATGAAGTGTGTTGGCACAAAACATATCACTCCGTATCTACACATACAATACATCTTCCAGTTGGCTACAAGGCTCATAACATCAAACCATATCAGGGTTGTTTGGCTGTATTTCAGAGTCAGTGATGTACTGACTGCCTTTTTAGATTTTTTTTTTCACACATGCACTTAAATACAAGATCAAGATGACAGTTGTTTGTTTTTTTTTAACAGTCTGGTCTCAGCTGCTTAAACCATACTACGGCAATTGAGATAAAAAATGTGCAACGTGATTGACTTGTTTGAAATAAACAAACATAATATGCATATTGATTTTTACATCATAATAACACAAACGGGAGCTGGTGATCGGCTTCTTCTGCAGCTACAGACTCCTCAGCGCCAGGTGTAATGGAGTGAAACGTTTCTTTTTAGGGTGCACAATAAAATCAATTCATTTGCACTGGCTGTAGATTAGAAGCAGTGGGCTGCTTGCTGTTTTCCCAGTTGTTTGTTACATTTTCGCTCACTAGTTTTTCTCTATTGCTTTTACTGGCTTATACTTGTTTGAGCTTATTGTTGTTTTTATTTTTTATTATTATTATTGATTTGTTGCTAGTCCCTAATCTGTCCCTTGTCTGATATGTCTGGTTTTTAAATGTATTTTTGTCATGTTGCAAACCAAATTCCCATGCGATGTTATTGAACTGAAAAGGGTCAATGTAGTCTGTAGTCATTGTAGCTAATAAGATAAATGTAAAACTGAACATACAGTGTTTTTACTGTCTCTAAATGGATGCAGAAATATGAAATTATCATTAATTACCTCTCAATGGATAAATGGACAAAAGCAAATTCAGTAAATTAATGACATGATCGTTATGATGCTTTGCATTTTACATTTTGCATATTTGGGAGACTAAACCTCTGAACCCTTTTATCCTGTCTTTTTCTTCAGGCAGTAGCAGAAGGCAGTAAATATCCTTTTTGTGTGTTCTAGCTCCTAAATCCCATCCCCACATCTATTTTTCTGAAAAAGACTGGCAGTAGTCCTCCCACATTTTCTCTAATGCGCAGGTAGTAGGCGGTTACCTGGAAGCCAAACTATGGTCTTGGTCTACAGAAGTGGCCCATCATTTAGACAGGGAGTGCCTCAGAGTGAGACGATGCCTGTCATGCTAAATTTAGTCAGACTAACATTTCCCCTTTTCAAATCCTGAATCGTCATTTAAACCAAATTCACAGGTTGATTCCTCAGTACACGTCCGGTCAGGGTCATCACCTGCCTTGCATTTCAAAGTAGTTCTCCAAAAAAAACCTTGAATACCACTCCATTATCCAAATGACATTCAAATGCTCTCAGAGTGAGCCTATAGTGCGAGTCTTTTATTTTCCTGGTACTTTTACAGTCAAACAAGAAAAGCCTTGATTGCAGTTACTCACTAGGACTGTCTTTTCTATACCCTGTACAGAACATGTGTGACATGCTGACTTAATTGATAAAAAAAGTGCTCTTATTAATTTAGATAATGATCTTTCATGCCGTCGAAGCACTTCCCACTATTCCTCAAACCTTCACACACATCGGTCGACAGCCATGATAAGATGTCTCCACTAGACTCGGCTCTGCTTCTGTTGGTATATTTTCTTGCAGCAAAGTGCCTCTTTTCAGATATTTATTGCCAGTCACCTAATGCTTTGCTGTTGTTCATGCACATTATTGGGTTGGACGTGGAAGCCATTTCTGTCTCTGTAATGTGGACCATAGCCATCAAGGCTCTTTATGGATTTGGGAAAGCGGGGAGGAGGAAAAACTCAGACCTAGATATTGTTGCCATTGTTGAAGGAACTCAGGAACAGAGTCTGCTGTGCTCAACATGTACGCTATGACAACAAAGCAAGCCTGCTGAAAATGTCCTTATAGGTTTTTTTTAGTATTTTACAATACACAGATGACAGATTAAAAGGCACAAGTCTCAATGGGAGGATCTCAAGGACAGTTTAAGGAATTTGAGTATTGTTGAATGAGGCTGTAAT
>OMNW01019915.1:41912-56313 GCA_900303245.1 Selene dorsalis | reverse complement strand
CCACTGTCTTCTGGCACCACCTTGTTGATCAGGAGTTCATTCATAGAGGCTTTCTGCTTCATCTGGTACTTTTCTCCAGACTTCAGGACCTGTGTTCCCTTCTTCCACTCCACTGGGACTCCAGGTTTAGAGAGCTCACACTGCAGAGTAACGCTGGCTCCCTCCTCAGCTTCTTGGCTCTCCAACTTGTGTTTGAAGGTCACTGGTTGGGCTGAGTATTTGTTAGTTTGTTAGCAGTCAGTGACAGGCCATAACATAAAATACACATAGAATAATTGCAAAAAAAAAAAAAGTATAAAAGGCAAGCACAGATAATTTGCAGATCCTGGACACATAAAGAGACCCAACCATGTCTAAATCTGTACAAAAGAAACTGTTCTTTTGAAAACTGTTACTCAGATGGACTATTTGAAAATCTTCTTCCTACCCTTGATCTTGAGGCTGGCTGTGGTCTTCTGGTCTCCACACACACAGCTGTAGTCTCCACTGTCTTCTGGCACCACCTTGTTGATCAGGAGTTCATTCACAGAGGCTTTCTGCTTCATCTGGTACTTTTCTCCAGACTTCAGGACCTGTGTTCCCTTCTTCCACTCCACTGGGACTCCAGGTTTAGAGAGCTCACACTGCAGAGTGACACTGGCTCCCTCTTCAGCCTCCTGGCTCTCCAACTTGTGTTTGAAAGTCGGAGGCAATGCTGTACAACGTAAGACAGGCGGCACATCACAATCACTTGATTTCTCTAACTATGAAACTTTTCCAGAACCTTTCAGAAAAACACTTCATGAATCCGTACCATTGACTTTCACAGTTGCAGATGTCTTCTGATCACCACAGACACAAGAGTAATCTCCACTGTCTTCAACCTTCAAATCCTTTATTATAAGTTCCAAACCGGTGTCCTTCTGCTTCATCTCATACTTCTCTCCAGCTTTGAGGATTTCAGAGCCTTTCTTCCACTGAAAGTTGGTTGCAGGTTTTGATAAATTGCAAGCAAGTGTCACGCTCTCCCCTTCTTTTTTATCCTGGTTCTTCAGGTTTTCTTTAAAACTGGCTGGCAAGGCTAAAATGAAGGGAACAATGATTTGATTATATAAAACAGGGTGTTGCATGTTGTTTGGTTGTGATGGAGGATGGAAAATGATGAGAAGCGAAGATGCTGGATGATGACATGCTCCTGTTGTCCACCAGTAGTTTTCAGAACCCAAACATGTCTCTGGGTTGGATTGGTGTACCTTTTAATGAACGAACTCTCTCATTACAATACTACAGGAAGAAATCCTTTTTCAGATGCACAAAGGATTACTATCGTACGGAAAACCCATTTATGCAATGAGCAGTCCTTGCAAAACAAGACAATACATTTGAGGAAAGATCACTTTTAGCATTTGCACATATTGAATGATGTTGTTTACAATCGGTCTGTCTGTCACACAAATCCCAAGACAAACATGACAGAAATGCAAAGCAGATCCTTCGGTAATTCACTCACAAAGCAAGACACTGAGAGACATTGACATACAAAAGGTGAAGCAACAGTTATCCTAATCTATTTTTTGACAAATCCACACTTTAAGTAGATTTGTATGCACTTGGGAATGGCATCAATTACCTCTGACATCAAGGGACGTATATACTTTCTGATCCCCAGGAACCACAGAGATGGTGCCTGAGTCCCCAGGAGTCAACTCTCTCACGGTAACAGAATGGATACCCCCCTCTAGAACCTGAATATCACCCAGAGGGCTGATCTGAGAAGGGGTGGGACCTAAGCGCCACTGCACATGAGGTAGATCAATAGGACTGACACGGCAAACAAATGCAGCAGATTCCCATTCAAAACAAAGAAAATCCTTTGGTCTTTCCACAATAACAAAAGAGTGGTCTTTAGAATCAGACCAAACCAACTATGAGCTTAGTCATACAGCATTCACTGTCTGTGGCATGACCAAACTGGAACAGGCAGAATATGATATTGAATGCAGTCACAGATTTTGACAGCCTTCAACAGATGTCACAAAAACATGCAAAATGCATTGTCACAGAAATAAAAAAAATATATTCCAGAAGTGCAAAGTAACAATGACTTAGCACCATCTGTTTTCTTCCATATTACCCCCTTATCATATCTACCAAAGATAAGACATCGTAAACATATTGACTTACCCCAAACTTGTATATGTAGAGTCTTACCTTTAACTGTCACTTTTGCCATGGTCTTAGCAGTGCCCACGTCACAAGTGTAGATATCAGTGTCTTCCTCTTCCACACGCTTGATGGTGAGAGTTAACACCCTCTCTTTCTGGGACATCTCATATCGACCTCCAGCCTTGAGCTCTGTGTGGCCTTTCAGCCATATCACAGTGGATGGGGTTTGAGCCGTCTCACACTTCAAGGTCACAGAGCTCTTTTCGTCTGCTTGGCTGTCCTTAAGTGCTTCAGTGAACTTATGGACTGGGTCTGTAAAAAGAGAACATCATTTTATTAGTAGGAACAGTTTGAAACTGCAAGGTGGTTTAAGAAATAAATCCCACCTCAGAAACGTCTAATTTTAATAATCATTAGCTTTTCTCTAACTCAACAAGTGTCGTCATAGGTTAAGTCTCTTAAATGTTTTAAAAAGTTAAATATGAAAACTGCAGTGGAATAGAAATTAATCATTACTTTCTTACCCTTGATTTCAAGTTGGGCTCTTGTGGTTGCACCTCCAACAACTTCACAGCTGTACTCTCCAGAGTCTTGAGCAGTGACATTATGGATGGTAAGCTTCATGACCTTCTCCACTTGGCTCATGTCATACTTCTGGCTCTTTCTGATGGCTTTCCCTTCCTTGGCCCAGTTTACAGTGGAACTAGCCTGTGTCACCTCACAGGTAAAAACAGCATCCTCCCCTTGAACAGCACTAACATTCTGTAGCGCTTTGGACACAGATGAAGCTTTGCCTGGACCGAAGGATGATGAAATGTTTACTTTAACCATCTTAACTTTTAGTACCTTTGTCTAGGCTCTTAAAAAGAAAAAGATATATGTCACTTACCTTCAACTGTTAATGTTGCTTTAGAACTCAGGTCTTTAATGTTGAAGATTACCTCACCAGCATCAGCAGGTCTGACATCCTTAATGCTTAGTGTGTACTTGCGTCCTTTACTGGTGACTTCAAAGCGACCTCCTTTTGAAATACTTTGGCCATTTACAGTCCATGAGCACTCATCTGTGCTCTCACGGGACAGGATGCACTCAAAGCTGCATGTCTCTCCCTCATTCACCTCAGATGACTTCAGCCATTTGGTAATTCCAATGCCAATTTCTAAATTTGGGTCAGAAAACATAAGGTGGTGAAGACGCCCAGCAAAACCAGAAGTATCCAGGATAAAACTGTATTTCAAACAACAACACCAACCTCTTACAGTGACCTTTGCTTTTGAAACCTCTGTTCCAAGATCACAACTATACTCCCCAGCATCATCTTTGGTGACATCCTTGATGATCAGTCCCAGGGACTTGCCTGTGTGGAGGAGCTCATACTTTGGTCCAGCCTTCAAAACTTTACCTTCTTTTCTCCATGTAGGAGAAACCCTGGGCTTGGACGCCTCACATGCCAGAGTTATCATGCCTTTCTCCTCTCCAATAACATCATCCAGGGACTTGAGGAACACAGCACGCTTCTCTGCAGGGCAATTTAGAAAGTGAGTGCACTTTGCTCTCATCTTTTTGGTTGACTCAGATCAGGGTTAGGACTATTTATATTCAGTAATCTGATCACTTCTGGCTCCTGTCAGTAAACTGATTTCATGAAATGTAACTGAGAAACTTATCAAGTTAAAGAAGCAATTTTTATTGTGTACTAGTGAATTCTTACCTTTGACCTTAAGTGTAACAGACTCTTTCACCTTGCGCACTTGAAAGGTGATAGTCCCCCCATCCTTAGGCGCCAAATTCTTCAGAATGAGTTTGTGAACCTTGCCCTCGTGAGTGATGGTGTTGACTTCATTAGTGAAGAGCACCTTATCATTCAGGAGCCACTGTGCCTCTTCATCTGCATAGTTTATTTCACATGTGAACATTGCATCACTGTCTTCATCAACCTCTGTGTCAGCCAAGTGCTTGGTGATGTTAATTTCACGGACTAGACAGAAGAAACAAGATAGTGGTTTTAGTTCAGAGATCACTTGACCACAAAATGCCTTACATCATGTACCATGAACTGCTGTATTTTCTGTGGTATTCAAAGATATGCACTGTACCTTCAACAGTAAGTGTGCCTTTGGCCTCTGCAGGTCCGGACTGACAGCGGTACTCTCCGCTGTCTTCCCCAGTTAACCTCTGAATGGTAAGTTGAGCCCTTGTAGCATCTTGCTTCATGTTATACTTGTCTGATGCTACCAGAGGTTCTTTACCTTTAAACCAGTTAACTTCTTTAGGTGATGCAGAAAACTTGCATGAGAGTATGGCTGAGCTTTTCTCCTTTCCCTTCACATCCTTCATGGGGTCTGCAATCTCAAGTGGACGCTCTAAATGTGACAAACAATATCTGATTAGATCTGCCTACAAGAGTTTTGCAGCATATAAATGACTGTAAGCACCGTGGTTGAACACATTTACCTTTGACTGTGAGTTGGGCAAGAGATTTGCTCTTTCCAGCTGTAAACTGAACAGGTCCTGTCATTGATGCTTTGGTTTTTTTGAAAGTGAGACGGTGCAAAGTGCCCTCTTTCTCCATTTCAGCATCAGCACTGTCCTGCACAGCAACTCCGTTCAGAGTCCAAATTGGAGGTTTCACCAGTTCCATGCTGATTTCAACTTCAAAAACAGCTGCAAAGGGTTCTGTCACTTCAACTGAACTAAGCTCCCGCACAATGCTGATGGACTGCTCTGGGGGATCATGAACAGAGAATGGTTTAGTTAGACATCAGTGAAATTCTATTTCATAGAGCATCTGATATTTTGAATGTGTAATAAAAGTCAATTTGCTTAAATCTTGCTTCGATTCTTGTTATCACTAAAAAATATTTGTGCCATATGTAATGACGCTCCCCCTAGGAATTTCCTGATGTGTTACTTACAAGACGGTGAGGTCACTGTGACCATAACGTTAACTTAATCTTGTTCCTTGAGTTTATGTTTGTGCCAAATTTGAAGAAGTTCCATCAAAGCATTATTGAGATTACAAGAGTTCACAAGAATGGGACAGACAACCTGAAAATACAGTCTCTCCAGATCTGGTTGTTATTGATGCTGAGTTAATAATAATGCATCATCAAGTATAACAGCCACTGTGTATGCTGTGTAACTCAATGGTCAAGGTTAATCCTGTGCTTAGAGCAATTTTTTTCCTGTTTTAATGCCTCGTGTATTTTGGCTTGTGCACCTTCTCACTCTCCTGTGTGTTCTGTTGCTCTTGCCAAAACAGGAATACAGCACCTACTTTGACTTGTCATCGTATGAAAAGCATAGGTGTTTAATAATAACATTACGATGGCTAATGACAGTGTGAGGGTGGGCCAGCATGCACGCCAAAACCAGGCCACCAAGTGGAATTCAGCCATCATTAATTTTATTTTGTACACCTCAGCTTCACCTACTGCGACATGTCAAAATGTCTCCAGTGAAAAAGGCCCATTCTTTGTCCGTGGACTGAACTGTAATGAGCTCACATATTCCCTGGCAAAACTTCAACCAGAGTAATTTGAAAACAGCTGCATGGGTTACTTCACCTACAGTGCTAATAACATTTTTGTTAATTTCTTGCACAGAATTATTTGACATACCATTTTGTGTTAATTCATTTAGTCAGGTCACACTTGTTGAAAAATACCCAAGAAATAAATCAACAAAATGTTCCCATATTCCTCATTAGTGCAATACTTAAGCATTTCAGATAGGTAGACAGACAGATACCTCATTGACTGTGAGTCTGATGGCTTGTTTAGTGTAAATACTTGTACATGTATTTACACAACTATACACCCTACCATAAATGTCCTGCAATTGCTAAAACGGACACTAAATTTAAAATGATCCTTTGTCATCCTCCATCATGTTACCTTCTACAAGCAGTTTGCAGGATGTCTTGTCATCAGTGGCATCACAGGTATACGTGTCTTCATCCCCGGAGTCGATCTCATTGATGGTGAGTTTTCGGTAGACATCTTCACTCTTGATCTCGTACTTCTTGCTGGGTTTGATCTCCATCTTGTTCTTGTACCACTTCACCTTCGCACTGACCCGTGACACTTGGCATTCAAGATGACCACGATGCTTATACATCGCTATCTTATCCCTGAGTTTCTTCACAAACTTGACAGGCAGCTCTATAGTAACAGCAACACTGAATCAATGAAAACTATCATGTACGCCACATAGGAATTAAAGTCCATGAATGCCAAAGCCTTGCAAAAGCCCTTGCCTAGGCGCACAATAGGACAAGCCATGTTCACAGACAAATTATGCTACAGCAAGAGCAATGGAGCCAAAATGTAATGGCACATTAATGCTTTTGATGTATCATCAGTTCTAACATTTGTTTTTTTGCAAAAGCTAAAGCAGATGACAATAAACTAGATTAAATAGAAATTACTGTGTGACAGTCATTTTTTGTTTATATATCACTTGCTGTTTGGTTGTAGTCAGGAAGATGCAGCTTACAACATAGGCGACTGATACAGTAGCAAAGTATGCCACTAATATAAAATTATCCTCAACACATCGACTTTCTTAGTACCTGAATTCTGGGTAGAGATAGGTAAATTTCTCTTATACAGCTAGAGATACCCAATCATTAAATGACTCCAAAATGACAGCAGAAACTATGACACCGATGCTAAGCCACATTCAGTCACAGCTGTGAAGAAGACAGCTATGACAACACCTCAGAGAAATGATCCTAACCCTCAGCCAGGAAAACACCAAGAGTTGTGATCCCTTTGCCATCAGGCCTCAATGAGGTAGAACAATGTAAATAGAAGTTGCAAGTGGATTCTCTATCTCACCAGACTAATTATGTCAAAATTATCAGAATTATGTCCTTCATCAACTCCAGCAGCAAGACAAGATTTCATTAAACTAAAGTAGCTGAAATGTTGAGATAACTTTGAAAAACCAAGAAATACACAGTAACAATTCTACACAGCAAGATGATCAATTTTCAGTAAACAATTTTAAATTTTGAAGAAAGTCAAAAATTCTAATGTGCAGGAGTATTTAATTACTGGTGCCTTTCTGAAAGTTTTGGTCAAAGTGAGTAAATAATCCATTTGCAACCACATCTGAACATTGCAACATAAAGATTAACTGCACATGTAACAAGAGATGTTACCCCAGCAAAGGAGAGAAGTTGAAAATTAGCTATAGCTATAAACTCATCAGCTTCATGCTTTGTTTTGTAACTATATTAAATTGCATTGTCTTGATTAAACGCATAAAACATTTAAAAAATCCATGCAACAATTCAGTATACTACATACACTACACAGTATTTACTGTTATGTGATTTCAGTACATGGCACATTTATTTGTTTACCTTTCACTTTAAGTTTAGCAGTTGAAGAAGCCTTCTCAGCTGTAAACTTAATCTCGCCCATATCCTCAGCGGAAACAGACTTGAACAGCAGCACATAGGTTCGGCCTGGAATAAGACATGACGGCTCAGATTTTTTTTACTTTTTTTTTTTTTAAATCCTCATTACTTCATAAAAAATGTGAATGCACATGCAGATTAATCCATTTTTCTAATGTCTTGCAACCTTACCCTCTTGTCTCATCTTGATGTTGTCACCCACTTTGAGTTTAGCACTTCCTTTGTACCACTGACAGTCCACTTCATCATGTGAGATTTCACAGACAAATGCAGCACTTTCCTTCTCCGTCACCTCCACGTCCTCCAGTTTCTTGATTATCTTGATGTCTCTGGCTGCAGGGAAACATTTTAAGAGGTTTTATATGCTGGAAAATCTTACATCGAATCTGTACCTTAAATAATAACATCTGATTTATGTGCTCTGTGAGAGGAGTAATATTTACCATGAACAGTGAGCTTGGCAGAGGTGTTATCATCAGTAGTGCGACAGATGTAAGTTCCTGCGTCGTTAGGGGTGCATTTGTTGATGACCAAAGTGCGCTTTCGCCCCAAGGAATGGATGCCAAAGTTTTTCCCTGGCTTCAGCTCCACATCATCCTGAAAATTTTTTTTTTTTTTTTTAAAGATTATATATGGTCTGCACTTTTTCAGTCTTATTATTATTATTCTATGCCAACATCAATCCAAACAATAATTTCTCACCTTGCACCATTTAACATCTGCATTTGTTCTGGACACTTCACATTCAAAAGTAACCTTCTCCTTCTCAGGAACACTCATATCCATCATGGGCTTAGAAATCATAGCAGGTGGTTCTGTAAAATCAACAATTAAGCGATAAGTGACTTTGTTTACTATATGGATTCGATTTAGCTATTCCTCAGGTGGAATATAACAAATGAAAACTTGTCTGCCAGACTAAAAGAAAGCAGCCCTTACCTGTGACAATAAGTTTTCCTGAAGTATGGATACCATCTGCTTGGAAAGCAATAGTGCCTGCATCCTCTCTCTTGAGATTGGACAATGTAAGGGCATGCTTCTTTCCCAGAGCTGTGATACGACAGTTTCCCCCTGACCTTAACTTGGCTCCATCCCTGGTCCAGGAGCCTTCAACGTCAGCCTGGCTGAGTTCCACCTCAAGTGTAACTGTTTCTGTCTCATGTGCCTTGGTTTCTGTTAGGCCCTTTATAACCTGGGTCTTCTTCACTGAAGGGAGGAGGAGGAAATGTTAGATGTAAACATCCAGGCAAGGTTTCCTAGACTCAAACATTACATGCGTTATAGTCATTCCCTTTATATTTGTGTATAATCTTACTCTCAACGCTGAGTTTGGCCTGTGTCTTGTCGTCCAGAGTTTCACAGGAGTAGATGCCACGGTCAGCATAAGCCACACTCTTAAAGACCAGAGCCTGCTTGGCTCCGTCTACCCGAATCTCTAGGTTTTCTGCAGGCTGCAGCACTACGCTGTTCTTCATCCACCTGACTTCATCTGATGCCTTACTTAGCTCCACCTCCAGCTTCACTTCACTCTGCTCCTCCACTGTCAGGTTTTCCAGCTTCTTCTTAAATGTCACAGGCTCATCTGAGTGGAGCACACAGATATGTTGACATTATTGAGGAAATGATGTTACTTAACATAATTAAAATAGACATTACATATTTTATATAGATATATATTGTAACAAAAAATGCACTTCTTACGTTGTACTTGTAAAGTAGCTTTGCAGCTTTTGCCTTCTGCATCGATGCTAATCTCTCCAGCATCTTTTTGGGTGACAGAGGTGATGGTGAGTGAGTGGGTGTTTCCACCATGCTCCATCTTATACTTAGGTCCAGCAGTGATGGGTATACTGTTGTGGAACCACTTAATGTTGACATCTGCTGGGGTAGCAGCGCACTTGAAAATGGCATCTTTCCCCTCCATAGCAGCCACATTGTTGAGTTTGGTGGTCAGCCTCACTAGTCTGGGCTCTGAAAGGGATGAGTGACATTAAATGGTATTGATGATCATATGAAATAAAAAGTTTTAGGTGTTAAACTGTGGGTTCAGATTTTAATTGAGTGATAATTTACCTTTTGAAGAGACTTTAGCAGAGGTCTTATCACCTCGACATTCACAGCTGTATTCTCCTTCATCTTCCTTAGACATGCCAGTCACAATGAGCACCCGCCTAGCACCATCTGTCTTGATACAGTACCTGCCTCCAGATTTAATCTCGCGACGATTATGGTGCCAGACAACATCCCCTGATGCTTGATTTAGTTCGCACATCAGGCTAATTGTACCCCCCAACTCAACATCGATGGGTTTCAAGGGTACAACAAACTTCAAAGCTGAATCTGAAATGAAAACAGGGGAGTTACACACTCAAATAATATCTGCAGAGTTCTGTACAGAAATGATTGGGTTATTCCCTTTTCTCTGACCTACCTTTAACCTGAACTTTGAACTCCAGTTTGTCACTAGCGGTTTGACAGGTGTATGTTCCACCGTCTTTGACTTCAGAGGATTTTACCATCAAGGTACGAGAACGGCCATCTTTTTTCATTTCATACTTGCTGCTCTCCTTGACCTCCACACCATCTTTAAACCACTTCACACTTCCACTCTCTGTTGTCAGCTCAGTGGTCAAAACAATGTTTTCACTTGCTTGAACAGTATATATGTCTTTGACAGACTTCCTCTGGAACTTGACAGCTTCTTCTACAGAAAAATAAAAACTTCTTTTGAGTAGCTTTCTTATTAATTATGTGGCAACATTACTTTTATTTAAAATATATTTTACCTGTCATCTGCAGTTTAAATACCAGCTTCTCTGTTCCAGCCTCACAGGTGTACTCTCCAGCATCTTTTTTCTCCATTTTCTCAATCACCAGCTCACGACTCTTGCCCTTAGTCTCCATGTGAACTGCTTTGCTGGAAGTCAGCAGTTTGCCGTCCTTGTACCACTTCACTTCTGTCTTGGAATCAGAAACCTCGCAGCTCAAGGTGGCTTTCTGAGAGAGAGTGGCTTTAACGTCCTTCTGGACTGACTCCTTGTTTGAGAAGCCAGCTGGAGGTTCTATGGAGCAAATACAAAAATGTGATGTAAATACAACAGGGAACACAACGCAAAATAATCAACACAGCACTACGTAACAAATCACATTTTAATTCACATTTCCATACTTACTACGAACATGTCATTTTTCCTACCTGCCACCTGTAGCTTAAAGGTCAACTTCTCAGTCCCAGCCTCACAGATGTACTCTCCAACATCCTTTTTCTCCACGCTGTCTATCACCAGCTGGCGACTCATGGCCTTTGATTCTGTATGGATTGTCTTACTGGAGGTCAATAGTTTTCCATCCTTATACCATTTCACCTCTGTCTTGGCATCAGCTACCTCACAGCTTAAAATAGCTTTCTGGGAGAGAGTGGCTTTCACCTCCTTTTGGATGGATTCCTTGTTAGAGAAGGCTGACTTGAGTTGAATCTCTGAAAAGGTAAAAATGGACAATGTGGTTATAAACAAACATCAACAGAGATTAAAGTGGACAAATGTGCATCACGCTGTTGCTGAGCCCACCAAACAGTTCTGCTCTACATAAAGAAGGCTATATGCACAATATTCACAACTGTGTGATAACAATAACCTAACAAAAACAAAAACTCATAAAACATTTATGCAAAACAAAAAATTCAAATCCTCCACTGCAGCTGTTTTTCAGCTTTGTTCTGATTCACCTAAAATCTTCACCATCCTCAAACACCAGTTCTGCACAAGTCATATTCCTCCGACATAGACCATTCCCTTTAATGTTCTCATACCTGTCACCTGTACTTTAAATTCCAATTTTTCTGTTCCGACTTCACAGGTGTACTCCCCTGCATCTTTCTTCTCTACGCTGTCCATCACCAGCTGACGAGTCTTGCCCCTTGATTCCAAGTGAACCGTTCTGCTGGAACTCAGCAGTTTGCCATCTTTGTACCATTTCACCTCTGTCTTGTTGTCAACTACCTCACAGCTCAGAGTGGCTTTCTGGGACAGAGTGGCTTTCACTTGCTTCTGGACTGACTCTTTGTTGAGGAAAGCAGATTTAGGCCGGATTTCTGTAGAAGTGACTGTAGAGGATTGTGGTGGGAATATAATTACTGATACAACAACAGACTTGACTTTAAAACCACAAAAGGCACACAGCTTTGGATGAACTGACCACATGTGAACAAACTTTGCAGAACACAGGGCCTCAAAGTCTATTCATGCCTATAAGGCTAAGGCACACAACAAAGCAGCACTTCATGGTCACAGATGAAAGCAGAATATTTATCTGAAGGCAGCCACAGAGAGGCACAATGCAGACAATTCTTTCTGACTGAAAGCCCAAAATAACAAGACAGAACAGCCCCTCAAACAAGTCACACAACAACAACAAACCAAAAATATTACGTCCTACTAATATAACAATCTATGTCAATGCTGAACTTTTGACATTTGAGCAAAGCACATCAAATTCCTCTAATTGAAGCAACCAGTGATGCAAAAAAGGAGACCACAACACAGACAGACATCACAAATCCCCCAGTTTCAGAGTAAACATTTTGCCTTGTCTTAATTAAAAAAAAAAAAAAAAGATAGCAAAAGGTCACCATTTGAACGTAAAATGTTTTTTCTATACCTGAAATGCTTTATTGTGCCATTTTGTATTGTGAAATCAATATATATGACAAGCTTTAACATTTACACTTTTAGTATTATTACTGTATTGAAATATCAACAAAGCTAAAATGTATGTTTGAGTCATGAATCTGAAGTTCTGATTTAATAATCTTAATATTGTAGTAATCAAATATAATGTCTCCTTACCTTCCACAAGCATTTTAAAGGCCAACTTCTCAGTCCCAGCCTCACAGATGTACTCTCCAGCATCCTTTTTCTCCACGCTGTCTATCACCAGCTGGCGACTCTTGCCCTTAGACTCTGTGTGGATTGTCCTGCTGGAGGTCAGCAGCTTGCCATCCTTAAACCATTTCACCTCCGTCTTGGTATCAGCTACCTCACAGCTCAGGGTGGCTTTCTGGGAAAGAGTGGCTTTCACATCCCTCTGAACTGACTCCTTGTTAGAGAATGCAGACTGGACCTGTGTGTCTGTGGAGGAGAATGTGAATGTGGTTGACAAAAACGTTTTTTACTGTCTGCCAACATGTTAGCATCTGTGAAACCCTTGAGTGCATCAGCCAAGCAAAAACATAGAAGAATACACTGTCAGTGTCCCTACCTGCCACATGGAGTTTAAAGGCCAACTTCTCAGTCCCGACCTCACAGATGTACTCTCCAGCATCCTTCTTCTCCAGACTGTCTATTACCAGCTGGCGACTCTTGCCCTTCGACTCTGCGTGGATCGTCTTGCTGGAGGTCAGCAGCTTGCCATCCTTATACCATTTCACCTCCGTCTTGGAATCAGAAACCTCACAGCTCAGAGTGGCTTTCTTGGAGATAGTTGCTTTCACTTCCTTTTGAACCGACTCCTTGTTGAAGAAAGCTGACTGGGACTCTGATGGAATCACATGAGATGTCACTCATTCACAGCTTACAACAAAATAAGCATCCAATAAAATACTAAGTACTAAGTATTTTGAAAAGCCTCCTCCCTTACCAACTTTATCTGCCACCTGTAATTTAAAGGTCAACTTTTCAGCCCCAGCCTCACAGATGTACTCTCCAGCATCCTTCTTCTCCACGCTGTCGATCACCAGCTGCCGACTCTTGCCTTTTGATTCTGAATGGATCGTCTTGCTAGAGGTCAGCAGTTTGCCATCCTTGTACCATTTCACCTCTGTCTTGGTGTCAGCTAACTCACAGCTCAGGGTGGCTTTCTGGGAGAGAATGGCTTTCACATCCCTCTGGACTGACTCTTTGTTGAAGAAAGCTGATTGGGTCTCTGAGGGCAACATCCATGAGAGATACAAAGTTGTTATGAGCTAATGACTGTGACATATTCCACATTCCCCTGGTTATCATCTTAAGTATGTAAACATAGGATGACTTTTAATTCCTTATGAACCCTCTCAGGCAAACCTCATCAACTCAACTTATTTGGAACATTCAACAACAAAATTACAACAAACTGAACCCATTTATTGGATTCTACATATCAGTACCTGACACAGATATCTTGAAGACCAGTTTATCCCCTCCAACTTCACAAGTATACTCTCCCGCATCACTCTTCTCCACCTTTTCAATCACCAGCAGACGAGAAGTGCCTTTTGCCTCTGAGTATATGGTCCTACTGGATGTCAGCAGCTTGCCGTCTTTATACCATTTCACCTCTGCTTTGCTGTCAGACACACTGCAACTAAGAGTTGCTTTTTGGGAGAGCAAGGCTTTCACCTCCCTCTGGACTGACTCCTTGTTGGAGAAGGCAGCTTGGGCTTGAGTTTCTATGATGAGAATAAAGTAAAGAAATGATTGTGTGTGATCAGCAATAGAATGCTGAATAGTACTGCAGAAGAATCACAGGCTTACCTTTTATCTTGACATGGAATGTGACTTTGTCTGCTGCCGTCTCACAGGAGTAATGTCCTTCGTCACTTTTCTTGGCAGTTTTGATGATGAGTTTCCTTTGAGTCCCTTTGGAGATGATGCTAGTTCTTTGGTCCTCAGTGATCTCCACCTGATCTTTTCTCCACACAACGGCTGCACTAGCAAGAGACACCTCACAGCTTAGCTCAAGATCTCCTTTCAGGGATGATGACAGTCCCATGGGACCTCTGGCCTTGTTCATAAACTTAGCAGGTTCATCTTAGAGAAAAGAGATGGAAAGGAGTGAATTTTTTTTTTAATA
>OMNW01019915.1:6296-41892 GCA_900303245.1 Selene dorsalis | reverse complement strand
AAATATTTGTAAATAAAAAACATTTGGTGCCTAATGGGAGAATAGTACAAGTAAAATCTTTGTGACAATAAATTAAATCTTGCATATACATTTATGTATTTTAGGTATGTTATTGAAGGGTGTGATGAGCATGAGCTGATGTAGCATAGCCACAGTGGAGGTGGCTACATGATCATTGCTTTTCCTGTTTGACGACTGATAAGCATATGCATATCCATTAGAGCAGGACACATTCCGAAATATCACATGGTCTGAGACAAACTGTCTGCACACGGCCTAAATGCAGCACTTATTTCACACCGGCCTGTTCCTTTAATGAAATCACTCCTGCACCATGCAGACATACATATTTAGCACCTAACCTCTGGCAAAACATTTGCTGCACAGAACAAGAGCTGCAGCACATTTTCTAAGAATTTAATAGCAGACAGGTTGTTGCTCTGTGACAGAGTGAAACTGGAAACTGTACTGTTGCCATTGATTTTGATTAGTATACCTTTAAGAGCGAGCTGTAGGGACATCTTGTCGTCAGCTAAAACACAGTCGTAGATGCCAACATCTTCCTCTGTAACATTGTGTACCATCAGGGTCCTCTTGCGGTCAGTGATAGCATATTCATGCTTCTTGCCCATTTTCACCTCCCGTCCATTCTTCATCCAAACCACCTGCAGAGGAAATACAGAACATATTGCTACACCACACATAATACAGCAAATACAAGGGTTAAAGGTACTTTGATATTCCATTCAAATACTCAATATCAAATTTTCTCTCTTGCAAACTATTCTGAGCAACATGTGGTTGATGATAATGGGTAAATGTGTCATGCTGATTGAACTAATTTCCATATGAATTTACACTTTCAAGTTCAAAGAAAATGCACAAACTCTTAAGAAAGAGGGTCATATCTTTATGGCCATTAAAAAACAGTTATGTAAAGGAAGTAAGGGACAGGCTCTCAGTTGTAACATGAAAGATACATTAATATAACACATAAAAGTAAAAAATAAGAGCTGGAACTGATGTGTGTTTCCATGACAAACCTGTGCATCGTAATCTGACACCTCAGCAGTCAGCAGAGCAGTAGCTTGGGCACTGCAGGTCACAACCTCCATCTGACCTGACTTGTTTGTGAACCTAACAGAGGGGACTAAAAATACAGTGGTCAGATTACTGCATTGTTTCTCATAAAAATACCAGTGATGATGTTTAAACACACACTTACATTTAAGTACAGAAAAGCAAATATGTAACAATTTATTAATATCATCATTCTCCCTATTGATAGTTTTACTGGTTATGATCACGTGCATACCCTTCACAGAGAGGATGCAAGTGCTTTGTGAGCCTCCACCCACAAACTTGAGTTCAGCTCCGTTCATTTCCAAGGTCACGACACGGATGAGCAGCGTGTGTGTGGTCTTGGACCTGGTGATGAGGTAGTCAGCTCCACTGCGGAGGAGGCGTCCGCTTAGAGACCAGAAGCCAGAGCAAACAGCAGACAGCTCCACAGAGATAGAGAACTCATCACCAGAGACTGCAGCGCTGTTTGTCAGGCCTTTTCTGATTTCTGCAGTGGGCTCTGAAGGCAACAGGCAAACCAGACATGACACAAGAACACTTGAATGCATACAACAACAGATAAATGCCACACATGATAAATGCCACAAACAACACAGAGACATCAGCTTTACCAAGGTAGAAGCTTCCAGGCACTTCCAGGTAGGGACTCTGGCCGAAGTCGTTTGTAGCAGAGATACGGAATTGGTAGCTGGCCTCTTCAGTGAAGTTGCTGATGGTAAGACCTGTTGAGGCAACGGTTTCTCCAGCATTGCACCTCTGCCATGTCTGAGTGCCAACCTTCCTTCTCTCCACAAAGTAACCCTTGATGGGCACAGGGCGATCACTGTCGGGGGGAGACCACTGAATGGTGAGGGATGAGTCAGTCTTGTTCTGCACCACAGCATCGACTGGGGGATCGGGAGGATGCTTCCTTGCAGCTAGAAGAGAAAGAATGACCGTCATACTGTTTTATCTAATGAGTATCCAGTGACTGCAGGGTATCAAAAGAACATCTTTTGCCTCACACTTGCCTCACAATTTGGTGTTGAAAACAAACATGACTATGCCTTGCAAGTGTCAGTGTTGTTTTTATCTCATTCATCAAGTGTTTACATAGTTCTGTGTAACCCAGTGATGTCTCATATTTGCTAGAATGTGTAAAGGTGCTAAAGGTAGGCAGGTTTAAGTAAGATAAGAATTGTGCAAGCAAGCAAAATACAATTGTTTTAAAACAGGATGTGACCCAGGTGTCATCCTCACCAGTGACAGAGAATCGAGTGGAGGTTTTGCAGTCTCCAGCCACAAAAGCCACTTCTCCTGAGTCATCTGCCTGGCAATCTCTAATGGTGAGTGTGTACTGTCTTTGCATGCAGGCAATGGAAATACGGGAATCCTCCTTCAGCTTCTCCCCATTGCGGGTCCAACACACATCTGGGCAAGGGTGCTCCAGCTCCACACAGAAGATGACAGTGTCACTGACAGGAACTATTGTCCTCCGAGGAAGCTTCTTGGTAATGTTGCCTAGGATATAAGAATAAGGCAGATTTAAATAAATCTATACATTAATTATACCTGATAACAGAGTTATGATAACCCACCAAAATTTTTCATAATAAACAGGAACTAAAGAGAGAGAAAAAAATCTCAGTCATACCCAGGACAGTGAGCTCAGCCACAGTGCGACTGCCCTCTTTCATTTCACAGATATAAACGCCATCATCATTGGTGGTGACATTGTGTATGGTGAGACGACGCACGGTGCCCTCCTCCTCCAAGCGATACTTGGAGCTTTGTTCCAGCCTCGTTTCCTCCATGAACCAGTTGGCATTGGTGATACTGAGAGGCACCTCACACATCAATGTGGCCGACGTTTTCTCTTGGACCTCCACATCCTGCAGCTTCCTCCTGAATGGCACACTGGGCTCTGACACAAGGAAACATTATAGAATCGTCAGGTTACACAATCATACTGACTAATTACAAAGAGACAGACTTCATACTTTACTATACTTTACACTTTTCTTGGTTGAAGTAAGAGAAAATAGAAACTAGCTTGGGAATAATCCATCATACGTGGCATTTAAGATGCGTAATTTTTATGGGATGTGTTTTAGGAAACTTCACCACCCAAGATTTGAGACTTCTCCAATGTCTCACTACACTCCGCACCACAAATGAGGGATAAAGTTTCAAACTGTATCCATATCCATATTTTGGATCAAAGCCAACAGTTTAAACCGAGAACTGTTGAAACAAGTGGAACTTGACTTTGAGTTATGGGAGACATCCACTGAGATCAGTAAATCAGTCAGTGTCTACAACAGTGCACCTTCCAAAAGACAAGTGAGCTGTTTTCAGCTTAGCTTATCTCAAATATTTTTACTTAGGGAACATCAGTTAACTCAAAAATAACACTCATAAAGTTAAATAAGAATATCTGCTAAAACGGCTAGGACCCAGAGCCAAACACTGTGGACCAAACCTTTGCAAAATGTATTTATTTATTCATTCATATTTATAAAACATATGTATGACCCTCCCAGGAACTACCTTTTCTTTTTTGTAATGAACCCAATTTCATTTCTTGGTGGTAAAGGACATACACACTACAATGTTTTGTGTGGTTTGTTGAAAGTGATGAACTTTCCTTAGCCATATGTGCACTTTTGTTGTTCCAGTGTAAGTGACAGTCAAGTGTAAGCAGCTGTAAATGTGTCCTGTCAATTCAGATACATAATCCTTTTTTCTTTTTTTTAGTACTTCATTAGGGGAATTTGTTTACAAATAATCATAATCATCACACAGCCACCAATGGCTTAAAATGATGATGGAGAACATGTATATGGAACATGGTGATGCCTGTCAATAGCAAACTTACATTCCACCACACTATTTAAAAGGCAGACATCACTTATATCTATTTCTCTGCACCTACCAGTAGAGTACATTAGTGTCACTACCCACTTAATGGATTTACAACCAACATAAATCTGCAACCCTACAATTTCAGTCCCTTGGGCCAGTTTCTTCCCAAGGGAAGTCACAGAAGCAGTGGCAGCAGTGTGTTCCAGTAAGTAAGTGTCCATCTTAGCAACTGTGAACTAGTCATCACCAGCAGAAAATAGATGCAACACAACACCTTCCCACAGACGATGAGCCAGATTTCAACCCTGTTGTGAAACGCAAAACACGTTTTGAGAGGTTTAAATGAGGTTTCAGAACAGTGATTTGGGCCACACTTAACATACTGCAGTTGATGAGTTTATGCCACTTACATTAAGTTGTTCCCCTGTGCCTCCAATCAATTTTATTGCTATTAAAAACACATGAATGAGGCTCACCACTATACAGGGTGACATGTAGGCTATGCACTTTATTTTGAGTAAATTATATATACACCATCCTGGTGATATAACTACTCACTGGACCACCAAATGTGTATTTATATGGAGTTCAAAATAGCCACAACAAATGATGAGTTATTTATGTTTCAGAAATGGTCACAGCTGGTTAAGGAAATGACCCTTTATGAAAATCAAACTCATTCATGAGAATTGCTCTAAACAATGTACATGTTTGCATATGTAAATACTGGACATGGTTTGGTTTAGTGTGTGGCCCTCTAAGTCTTCTATGTGTGGACAAATGAGCCATTCAATTGATGATGTTGTCTCATGTCTCTAATAAAAGCTGATGAATCAAAATTGTTTGTAAAAGTGATGTTCTTTCACATAATATAACATTTTCTTACCTTTGACTGTTACCAACACAGCACTGTAGGTCTGCCCGGCCATGTTGGTTGCATTACAGGTGTAGAGACCATTATCACTCTGCTTGCAGAACAGGATCTTGAGGATGAAGTTCTCAGCATGGTCCTCATAAATGACATGCCTACGGCCCTCACTGATGTTCGATCCATCCTTTCTCCAAATAATGTGAGGTTTAGGGTGACCCGTCACAAAGCAGCTGAGTTTGGCGTGCTTGCCCTCTGTCACCGTGCAGGTACGGGTGAACACACCTTTGGGCAGCTTTGCCAGTGCAGATGCCCTCAGCTCATGTTCAAGACCCAGAGAACTGAAACCATCTGTGATGGCGCCTTTGGAGGAAGACGAAACTGAGGAGCTTTCTTCAGTGTGATAGATGGAAATATCCTTCTTCATTTCCTCCTTGCGCTTTTGCAAGTGAGAGAGGAGGGAGGTGCTCTTATCTGCGGTCAGGTGGCGGGAGTCCTGCGTGTCTACGACAAGAGCTGCTGCAGTATGTGCACGGCCAACGGTGTTCTGGGCCCTGCAGGTGTAGGTGCCGCTGTCCAGGTTACGCACACTTTGGATCTTCAAGGTGCTGCTGTCGCTGTCGGAAACAATCTTGATGCGGTTTGTCTCTCCCAGGTAGCGCCCGTCCTTTTCCCAGTCAAAGTTGGCCTCTGGATAAGCTACAACCCGGCAGAGGAAAATAGCATCGCCTCCTAGACCTACACGTGAAGAGGTAGGCTTCATCACAAAAACAGGGGCCCTCTGAGCCATCTCTGTTGGCAGGGCCACTTTCAGGGTTACAGCAGCATAAGCTTCCCCAACACTGTTTTTGGCACGGCACATGTACTGTCCACTATCCTCCAGCATTAGGTCATAGATGGTCAAGCGGTACACATTTCCATCCTCCACGGTCTTGAAGCGGCCCCCAGATGTCAGCTTCAGCTTATCCTTTTCCCAAGTGATCAGTGGGGTTGGACTGCCCACAATGGTGCAGCTCAGTGTGGCATCTTTGCCCACACACACTGCAAACGCCTTTGGCCGAGTGAGAAACCTGGGGGCTCCTCCAAACAAGTTAGGATCCATTGTTTGCTCCTGTAAACAAAGAAAAGGTGACAAAAAATAATATTATTATAAGTTTGATAAATATTGTGATTTCGCTGTAAGTCACAGTTCCAATTGATATATTGATATTGAAATATCTGGAGAATATGATTTGTAAGCTGGAGCGCCACCCTGGCTCATTTATGGCATGATGTCACACCTTTTACGTTTAGAAAATGCGCATATTGTGATTTTGGTAAAATTTTGAATAATTGTTTGATCCTACGAGGGAAGGGGAAAAGAATTCAAACAAACATTGAACAAAATGAAATGGATGGTCCTACTTGTAAAATGCACTTTCCTGGTTCAATTAACACCAGTTCACAAAAAAAGAAAAAAAAGATGATGTTCCTGATACAAATTTGCATATAACTGTGGTATTCATGTCTTTGTAGTTCCAGGCTGCATGTTAAATGACACAGATAATATGTTAAATACACCCAAACAACTGGGAGGTATGCCAGTTTGCTATACACTCTGTAAATATGTTGGACTGTGAAAACAGACATAAACCTACTGTTCAGAGTGGCATATTTATAGCTGGCAGTTACAGTGACAGACAGTCATACCCTGTCCTGGGCCTGCGGACAGAATCACTTATACAAAGACTTCACTTCATGCCACACAGCCTACTGACTGGGCAGGTAGTTTAACAACACCGCAACAGATGAATTCCCCTGTAACAAGGTCAAACACAGCAGTTCCTTTCAAAGAGTGACATTTGCCAGCTTTGTCACCTCTGTCGCTTGAACCGCCTCTCCCAAAAATAACCTCAGCTGTCAGGGCCCGTCTCTGTCCATTGCCATTTGTAGAAGCGAAAGGGACATCAGCTGTTTAATAAAGCTCCCACTTCACTAACATTTCCCCTTGTGTGCCTTTTATACAAAGCTACTCAAACCTCCTTAAATTATGTGGGAATTTCAGTAAATATATATATATATAGTTTTAATAAAGCAGTAAAAATTGGGGAATATAAACTTGTTAATTCGTCAAAAAAAGAAAAGAAAAGAAAAGAAATGATCTGACTCAAAACTGGAAGTTGAAGCTAACTGGCTCAACTCAGAGCAGCAGCCTTGTAACACACGTTGTTACAGGTGGAAGAAAAAAAAGATCATTTTACTGGAAATTAACTCAAACTTCGGTCAATTCTCCATATAAGTGTTAATGTTAAATTAAGTATTAAAGTAATGTATATATTCTCATGTTAGCATTACTTGTTCACCTTGAGTCTTCAGCCACTCAGGTACAACTGGCGCTGAATCATGTGAGCTTTAACTTCAGTTGGCCGTCGAGGTTTCCGGGTGATAGACCTCCTCTGTACCGGTGCTACAAATCCAACCACAAATGTCCTCTTTATGCTGAAAAATCCTTGAAATGGTTGTAAATCCAGAATGGTGTAACATCCCCCCCAGTCTCCTGCAGTGGGCGGTTGACTAGACTTATTTTTTCTTTCTTCTCCGCTACCTCATGATGCCAAATAGCTGACGTTCCTGTTTTAGCGCAGCCTCCTGTCCAAAATAGACTTGTCATTTAGTGTGGAGATAGGAGACAGGAGATAGGAGACAGGAGACAGGAGACAGCCTGTGGCTGAGCCAGGAGGGGACGGAAGGGGAGCACAGCACACTCTGGACCGGCTGCTGCTGCTGCTGCTGCTGGGCTGGTGCACACACACACACACACACACTGCACAGTGCACAGTGCACACCACCAGCACTCAGACACTTCAAGTCGTAAACAACTCATAATGATGAATATTACTACCAAAATATTTTGCATCTGCTGAGGTGAAGTTTTCGGTAGCGACAGCTCATAAATAAGACACATGACATACTGAATGATGACAACAATGAACTTCATTTTCTTAGTTCCATGTTTGTTTTTTGTTTTGTTTGTTTTTCCTGTTCTTATCTTTATGTATTGAGGGCACAAGTCCAGATTCCCTAACGCAACCTTTTTTCTTTCATACCACTAACAATATTAATCATCGAATTTTTTGTTGTTGTAATTGTTACACTGTTACACACTCTTATTATTATTATTATTAGTAGTAGTAGTAGTAGTGGTAGTAGAAGTAGTAGTATTACTTACTTACTTATTGGCTACTACTTTGTAGTACTCTGTACTATTACCTACTATTACTACTACAATAATTTGAATACTATTATACTACTTTCTGTTAGTTTTATTTCCCAGTATGAACTAAACTAAATACTATTTCAAGGCCCTTTCCACAGAGTAAGACAAGTCTCTTCATAAAATATGAGAATCAGGCTGTGTTCTCTATGAATGGAAGCTGTGACAGTAGTTCCATTATTGAATTTATCATAAACTTTGTTTTATATCAAAACACATACAGTGATAGTCTGAAACCACATGTGGGTAAAGCAGCCTTAGACTTTTAGAAACGACTGTTGCAATTTATCAACAGTGTAGCTAAGGCTGCTTAAGGTTATTGATTTTGTGTTGACTTGAGTCACTTGACTTGGACTGGAGTCAGTGTGAAGTCAGATTATACCTCCAATCAACTCTTGTTTTGTTTTTATTCCTCATTATGTTCCTTCATTGTCATTCAGTCCCTTTTTCGTGAATCAGAAACCACTAAATCCATGTCAGTTGTGTGTTTGTATGCAGTAAGTGCTGATACTAATTTGACTGAATGTAAATGTGATTGGGTTAAGATCAGAGATTAGCTGAACCTGCCACAGAGCATGTGGCACATTGTATTCTTCAGCCACCAGTGACAGCTGCTTTATAGCTGCCTATAATTAAGTTATGACTTCATACCACGCTAAAATACAGTAATGCGTTAAATGTTTCTCCCATGACGCCTTCACAATGATGACAGCGCTCAGGAATCATTTAGCATGACATTGCAGTCTTTACACAGTAGGGCGTACCACTATTATTTTTTATTTTATCAAAGGTTTAGAGATGTGATTATACTTCTGGAATATAATGTTGACACCATCTAGTAAGAAAAGGGAGGGAGCAAGTTGTACCATGGTATTTTCTTGGTCTTCCAGAGCGTGGGCTTTCCCCCCAGTGCCAGTGAGTGACAGCAGCAGGTCGCTTGGACCCTGAATTAAACTCCACGAAACTCTAGCAGACAGTAATCCACTGTTGCTGCTCACCCTGCTTCATCCTCTTCTGGCTACTGTGTTTAGTTTCCATGCTCCTGAACCCCACTGAGGAAAAGAACAAATACAAGACATGAGTAAATCAACCTAGTGTGATGTGGGGAAAAAAAAAAAAAGATTTTTTTTTCATTTGAACTTACTTCCAAATGTTTTCCAAGCTCTCTCTGTACTGTGTAGCCTGATCCGTCGCTACCATCGGATCACAGATCATTTCCATGTTGGTATTTGTCCAAAACTCACTCTCAGCCAGGGGTCATGTTCTCATGGCACCTGCAACACACTACAGCAGAGGGGAGTGGACAGACAAACACACACACACAGTAGCTGGCTATGTTTTTAGCAACTATAGAACTGGATAAATTCCCAAGTGTAACATTTCTTAGCAATGAGCCAGTCTTCACAAAATGGATGCAATGTATACTCTCCAATATCTGACCTCACGATCTTGCAGCTGACCTCTCAGCCATTTCAAGAATAAGGTCATGGTTGTATCATGTTCACAGTCGAAACACATGGGTGTTACCTCAAAAGAACATTTCCACAGAGGGATGACAAGTGAGACAAATGCCTGCAGTAGCAAGGACAGGTAGCCAAGAGCGAACAGCAGGTGGCACATGTGCGCCTTAAAAGGCCCCAGAGGACCTGGACAATGATGTTAACCCAGTGGAGGAAAAAATAGATGAGACTAAATAGTGTGTAGCAAAATAGACACGTGGTGTTTATTTACAATGCAGATACCATTTACAGTAGCGTCAGAAATAGGGTAACGAGGTTAACACAGAAAAACAGGAAATGTTACCAAAACTACTCTAAGATGTTTTTGTTGTTGTTGTCTTTAAGTCTTTTGTCTACATGTGATGCTGTGTGTTGTTCTGGTTAGTAAATCCCAACCTGAGGTTGTAGATTAGCCTAAGACAATTTTGATATTTCTTATTTTTTGTGAATTACTGCCTACTTTAACATTATTCTTTAGTGGGTCACAACTGCTCCAGGTTCTGCTTTTCCTGTAACTTACATTTCAGGGTCTTGTATTAAACTCTCCTACAGAAGTGACCAAGTCAATTTGTTGAGAGCAAACTCAGACATGTACATGAACGTATGGGGCCTTGTATTTTGGATCAACTGTGAACACATGGAAACACAAGTTATTTAGCATGCTCCTAAATGATGATATAAGATACAAAGGTTCACCACTCATCACAATTCATTCCTACAGGGACCATGAATGTCTGCAGCCAATAACCAGCTCTCAACCAAACAGCAGGGCAGGCACTGAGCCATGACCTGGAGCCCTGCTTAAAACCACTTTGTACAAATTAGTAATATAATTACTAGTAATACAGTGATATAAAAGGTTATCTCTTCAAAGGTCAACATCGTCACCAGCAGAGCAGTGTGAATGTCATGTTTATATATACACAATTAGGCTGGCACAGAAAGTGTTAGACATTGCAAACTAGCAACAACAATGTGGAGCAGAGAGAAAATTAAAATATATTTTTATTTCAAATGAACATCATGTAATGATCCACACATGAAATGATTAAATACACTCAAAATAAGATTTATTTTCCTCTCTACTCACTCACAGGAAACAACACGTCTTGTAAAGCTGTGCCGAAGACAAGTTCTTTTGGCATGTTTCATTTTTCAGCTAGTGTTTCTTCATATACAGAACAAAAAACAACAACAAACAAACAGACAAACCAATGTACCAGAAAATCAAAACATGACTGAAAACGTGTTTAACATTTCAGGATGAAAACTTAGCACCTTGTTCCAGTCACTGTGATCTTTAGACTGGTGTATAGTGTATAAGAGACCATAGTATGATGAGAAGGTTTGGCCATGGTGACACTGCCAATTACAAGACACACTCCTGCTCTCAAGGTCAGTTTGCAGCTTATCTTACAAGCCACATCCACAATTTCACAACGTATGTGATGCTATACACAATGACTTGCCAAACAAACAAACAAAAAAACACTGTACATAGTATGTGCTGCTAAATCTGTGAAAGCAAATCTGATGGTTTACATGAAATGGCTTCTAATAGGAGTGAATACTAATCCTTAACACTAAGGCACTGCTGAAAATAAAATAACAAACAGTGAGATGTAAAATGTGGAGACTGCCAGAAGTCAAGTCAACTCTGTGCACACAGCTGAGCTCCAGTGTTTCGGTAACATCGACTCACTGCATTTGTAAGAAGAACCATAAATAAACAGTGACCACAATATACCCATGTAAGGATATTTAAGTGTGTGTGTGTGTGTGTGAGTGTGACAGAAACACACATCATCCCCTACAGGGCAAACTCTTTACTAACCAGAGGTAAGAATGACCTTATGCGATTGGCCACAGTGTTTCCAGGTGGTCCACTGTGGCCAATGACATCACAATATGTGCTGATGCTATGCTTATATACAAAACATAAGAAGAGGTCATTTAGGATGGAGATTGACTCTGTCCCTTTTGAGACCTGCCCTTTCTAAAGTGTAACTGATGCAAGTACTGTATATTTATCATATATATATGTGTGTATATATATAAATATGTGTGTGTGTGTGTGTGTATATACATACACACACATACTTATATATATACACACTATACAAACATTCTCAGTGCAAAGTTGTTTGTGTTAGCATAATTAAGCATGAGTCAAAATGCATTCCTTCGACAGACACACAAACACTCACAAGGAAAGTGGAATAGTTTCTTAACATGAGAGACTGCAAAGACGTATCTGTGCTCTCCACAGTCTTGCATCAGTGGAGGATGAGATCTACATCACTGAGATCTTTGCAGGGTGCAACAAAAAAACAGACCGAGTGATACTTTTACACACTACAGCAACAAGCAGATTTAGTCCCAGTTTAAGCTGAAATCACATTCAACATCAGGCAGCTGGGCATGTTCTTTTCGCGTTAATGAAACCTTTATATCACAACTTTTGAAACTACTGTTAGTGACGGGGGATGCATGCCATTTCGTCATAAGATTAGAAGCTTTTGTGAAAGTAAATTATTTGACAAAACAATCTAAATATTTTTGCTCAAATAAATAATACTTATATATCAATTAAATATCTGGGGAGAAACAAGTAATAAATACTCTTAAAGCTAACAAATCATGCTGAATGTGGAAAGGCTTTTTGTTTTTTTTTATTCCTCATGCTCTTACTTTGAAAGTGGAAAGCCTGAGAAAATATAAAGCCTGAGAGGAACTGTCCTGTCCTAATATCTAAAAACCTAAAGCTCCAGAAGCAACAGCACACGCTCTGATACCAGCCCTTATGATGAACTTCCATTTATACTTTAGCTTTTTGGGAAAAGGACACAAAGAAAATGTTAATGTGCACAAGAAAGATTTGTAAAAGCAATATCACCCTGATTTGATGTTTAAAAAAAACATTCCTCCCCTATGTTTCTGGGATATCTGACTCAAAACATCTACGGGCTAAGAAAAAGGAACAGGAAATAAAATGGGTTCAATTTACACCTGCCATTAAAATCTAAATGCAGTTAAAAGATGCATCTGTACACCGCAAGAAAGAAAACACAAGTAAATATATTTACACATGAGTAAATACACGGCAGAGGTACTAATTGGAGTATAGGTTTTTCTTCACCACCACTGAGGTAATATGGAAAACTAGGATTTAAATACATATGTTTGTTATGGTGTTAAGGCATAATGCTGACTTTGTGTCCAGCCTCAACAGAATTAAAAAGACATCTTCTACCTGCATTGAGATTTTGATGTCAGTAGTACTTGGTGGCCATTTTTCACTCCTGTTTTTAAGGAAACGCAACATCTTGATAGATCACCTGCAGAAATATTAATACTGAACAAAATCTGCATTTAGGATGACTAAACACAGACAGCAGCATCAAAGCATGTGTAATATTTTTAGTTTAAAGACATGTTTTAACAAACCCAGTGGGCTTTTTGCTAGGTACACATGGTGTTGAGTTGTACAGCTACTGTGCAGTCAGCTCTTTATCTTTATCAATACTTGGTATCTTGTTAAAGGATTAGATCTGGTAGTAGAAATGTGGACTTGTAAAGAATAGGTGAAACGAAAAAGTGTATTTACAACTCACCAGGGTTTAACAGCACAACTTGAAATACTGTATTCATTTTTTTTTTCCAGATGACCAAAATTGTTCAGGCAGCAAAGATTCAGCTTGCAGTCTCTGGAGCACAGACCAAGACGCCACTCTGTGTGAAATCCTCCACTGGATTCACACTGTAAAAACTTGTGATGCACAAAACAGATGAATTGTGCACACACACACAGGCTTAGGAGAAGTTTTGATGAGCCTTTTGCATTTCACAATAAAACTGCCCTCATCCATCATTACACATTAACTAATGGATACACTGTGTTGTCTCTCTGTCGCATATACTTTGCAGTCGTCTGTACATGTTATTACAAGATCTTGATGAAACGGACGGAAGACATATGGTTTCCCTGATGCCATAGTCTGCCTGATGTGACAGGATGAGGCGTGGAGGTGCAGGGACAGTGGTTATTCAGTGAGCCCCACCCACTAATGAATGAAGGATGTTTTTAAGGTCCATGCTAAATTCTCCATGAAGATCATCTAAGGCCACAATGTTCATCGAAGAAAGTAAAATGTAAACACTATAAAAGAAAAAAGAGAGAATAGAAATTATCATGGCAAATTGCCTTTGTAGGATAATGTTGTTGTTACGTTCATCAAACTAGTATTTCACGAAATACAAAAAGACCATGGACAATATCATCTTTAGAAATTGAGTATATACCTTATGACATAAGGCACTTCAAAGACTACTCCTGGTGCCCTGCTTAGGAGTAGGTCCACTGTTGATCTCCTGATCTTCCTCGTCCTCATCCTCCTCCTCCTCCTGCCAGCCACCGAGGTGGACAACGGTGGGCACAGACATGCTGGAACTAAGACCACTATGTGCCTGGAAGCCTGAGAAGAGCATTGGAATATGGTTTACATGTCACACTTTTCCATGCATTTATTTTTTAGATGTTTATTTAAACAGATGACCATTTGTATATATGCTAAAACAAATTAGTCATTGTGGTTGTAAGTAATATACTCAAACCCAATATTCAAATTATTGCTTACTGTGGTTTTAAATGTTCAGCTCCTCTAAAAACAACTTTTTGATACACAAAAATTAACAACTGATATTTTACTTACCAGCGTTTGTGTGCAGCTCTCTCATTGGCACTGCACTCTGCCACTGCCCTGAACTTCTCTGTGGGTGGGAGGTCTGCTGGTGGAGCTGGAGAGACAACTAATTGTCAGTGTACATGATGATGGAGCCCTAGACTGACAGTGCACAAGGATTACTAAGTAGAACTCTACTCAAACTTTATATTTTCACATCAAATATTCATCCCTGCAGAAATAAAACTGGATCTATTTTCCACTGGGAAATTATTCATTATTTGATTTATTGTGGAGTATAATTTCGAAACTCTGGGCACATAACAAGAAAAAGAGGTTGAAGATTATTTATAATAATAATGATAATAATCATCATGTCTTAAGGCTACAGTTTATGGTATAGGAAATCACCTCATGCATGTAAATGGCATGGAGGCTCATCTCTGCAGAGGCGAACTCTGACTGCAGTGCATTGCTCCGGATGTGTGAGTCACTGTTGGACATACTGAGAAAAAAAACAAACAAACCCACAAGTTAATCAAATCCCATGACACACAAGTCTTTGCATTTATTTATCGGTCTCAACATATGCTAATGCAGCGGCTGCTGTGTAAATAATGCAGGAGGAAATACGGGAGATGATGAGTACCTGTCGATGACGGTGCGATCACTACGGTACATGGTGCTCTCGGGGTGGACGGAGGATGGCAGGAGGCCCTGCGAGCGGCCGCGGCTGGTGTGAGCAAGCTGAGAGGTGGACAAGGAGGCCAGGACGCTGGCAGCAGCAGAGGCAGCCGTGCTTGGTGGGATGAAGTGATGGTCTCGACCTTGTAGTCCAGATGCAGTTAGAATGGGGTGGGCCAGGACACTGGCCAACAGGTTATCAGGCTGGAAACAGCAACATGCAGCACAATACAATGTGACTGGATTAATAAAGCCGTAGAAAAAAATACAGGATCACTTTTTGGGGGTAAAATATCTAGTTGTTTATACTTAAATGGCTCATGCAGCAAAAACATTTTGTAGACGTATTTAAATTCATAGTGATCATGAACATTCATACTACTGTTAATGTAGCAATATATGTAACAGTCTGCATACAGCTTCAAATATTCACAGACAAATCTGTTACCTAACATGAGTTATATAATCAGCTCATATGTGGTACATGTGTGATCTTCTTGGTCGTCATGGTTTCTTACCCCAGTGGCAGACTCATTGGATTGCAGTGAGGTGCAGAGAGGAGCTTCAGAAAGCAGCAGCTGGGTGGAGGGGCCAACCTGCGCATCATGATGCACCTTCTCCTTGAGATGGCTGATAAACACTGAGCTCTCCTGCGGCGGCTGCCAGCGTGGGTTCTTAATGGTGAAATGCATGAGGGACAACTCCGTCTTTCCGTTCTCAGCCTGTTGGTATATAGAGGCCTCCGTCTGGGCTCCTGACATCCACTGCAGAAATATCCAAAAATGCATATACACAGTGTTCACTGAGGCCTCAACTTATTATGGATTAGCCTGTCTTTATTTTCACAAATGAATTGAACAGGCTGACTTGAAGGTAAGAGCATTACCGTCGGGTTTCCGTGGCGTCTGATGTCCATCTGTGCAAAGGAACAGATGTCTCCCACTCCAACCACCTCCACAGTAAAGTTCCTAAAGAAGTCAATGATCTCTAGAGACTTGTTCCTCAGAAGGAAGATGAGAATGAAGGGTGTGACAATGGGACTGAGCAGCTCCTCCAAAATAAACACCTGATATGGACACAAAAGGGTTAGGTTAGGGTTAAAAATATTCACATTCCAGACAAAGTCATTCCTTAATCAATATTCCCAAGAATTTATGAGAAAAAAAAACCAAACAAAAAAACGTAGTGATTTTACAGTCTGACAGGGCCTGACAAAGTCTTCATACTGACCAGATGCTATTTTAACAAATTCATCAATCCCAACTAAAATATATTATTATCAGTTAGAGTATGATGAATGTGTGTCTCCCATCCTCACCGCTTTGTACTGGAACAGCTGGGCTACCTCGTCGCGGGTCTCACTCTTGTTAGCACTGCCCTTCCAGTGGTCTGGCATGTAGTGAATGTGTGCCAGCATGCACTGAAGCAGCTGTTCTGGACACCACACCATATGCTCATCTGGGATGAAGGACCTGGGGTTGGACATGTACAAAATGTGAACATTTTTCAACACTAAACTGCAGTTTACACTATGCCACAATATACAGCAGTGTATTCTATTCAGTGTCTGTTTATCATAATATCAATAGCAAAGGAGACAATAAAAAGAACCGCTGTAAGTTTTCCATCTACAGGGAGTGATGAAAAGGCTTCGGCTCTGAAAACTCACCTGGTTATAGTGATAACCACCCCCAGCACAGTGATAGCAGTCAGAATGTGCTGCACTGTCAGGACGTCCTCATCGTAGACTGTCAGTGCAATGAGAACAGCCAATACTGAGCCTGAGAAGAAAGCTACGTTCTTTGCCAGCACAGTCAGCATTGGTGATGTGAAGGAGTTCATGTATTTGGAAGTGGGCTTATAGCCACGACCTAGACGGCCATGCAGCTCGTGGTCCAGCTCGTTAAAGTGACGCAGGTACAGGCGACCGTACATGGACCAGCGGCGAGCACCCAGGCTTCCAGGTTCTCTTCGGATCACTTCTGTGTAGCTGAAGAAAGCGTACAGCACCTGCCACACCAGGATGAAGGGGCATAGCAGCAAATTGGCCAAACCCATGAGCAGGATGACTCTGCTGAGCTGCTGGGCCAGCTCCAGGCGGTTCCCAGTCCGCTTGTATTTGGGGTGCAGGTTCCACTTATTCTGAAACAGAGAGCCAGGACCCCAGAAGAGGATGAGCTCAAAGTTGTACTTGAGGCCCTGGCTGAGGAACACCACATTACCCAGCAGGGGGAGCTGCAGCTGCACTGGCAGCAGTGATTTGTTTATCATGGCCACCATGTAGTTCTTGAATCGCAGGATGCGGTGATAGATGTCAAGTTCTGTCAGCTCTTTCTTGTGTATGCACATTTGCTGTTCTCTCTGCAGGCTGATGAGCCGGTCCTGGACCTCCTGCCATGTGAAGTTGCATAGTTCATCCTGGGAAAAAGAGACAAAGTAAACTGAACACGCACATCAAATCAACACTACAAGACACCACCACTAGTTGAATCTTTTTGTGTAGCACCCTCGGGGCACGTCCCCAGGCACACCACTGACCATTCTGATCTTCAGTGCTTTGATGTAGAACTGCCTGATCTCCCAGTAGCTCAGGACGTTGCAAAAGACTTTAACAAGTCGATAGAGCCAGAAGATGGCTGCCATGATGAGAAGAAATATAATCCAGCTGTCGTCTTGAATCCTGTATGAAAACAGAGGTGGCAGAAACACAGCATATGAAGTTATTATAAATTATAATAAGTTATTTATTATAAAAAAGAAAAAAAAGGCTGGGGAATCAGAATTCCTAAACTAGATGTAGACAGATAGATAATAGATATGCAGCAGCCAAAGTATCACCCCACACACACTCACACACTGTTATGACTCTATATTTAGTGAATTGAAAATATGATCAACACATGAGAAACTGTCCCAGAGTATGTTGCAATCTATTAAAGCGTCACTGAGCCACTGTTTACAGATTTTTAGTGAGGTGGCCTGCTTACTCCACTCTATAATTAAGGACGCTTACAAGTATCCCATGTCAAAACACAGAACATGCTGAGCATCAGTAATTTGCACCTACAAACACACATTAGCCAGTAACTGAGCAATGTTTTGATGCTCTTTAAAGTATTTCACATATAATTTTATATCAAGGTCATTTCAGGCATAAACAACACATTGAATATTCTCAGGTATTGAGTATCTAGTTTGAAAATGGAAATCTGAGATGGGCTGTAAGGAGGACATAGATGTTCCAAACTGCTGGACTGGCTGTTCCCAAATTAGAATTCCAAGTGTTTGTACGTCATTGACTTTGATATTTGACTTTTGACCAATAGTCAGGATGAGGTAGAAATTGATGATAAGGGACCTGTGAGTAGCTCGAGAAAACAACCAGAGGCAAGGTTACTTCTTGGGTAAAAAAAAACATTGATGACAACATAGGGCTTAAGGGGGAGAGGTCATGTGGTTGTCAGCTTACTGGCCCAGCCAAGTTGTCAGTATTTCAGCTGGAGTGAAGCTATCAATTACACAGCCCTGTTCCCTAAAGCCAGTGTGAACACATGTTGCAATTTGAAGCTACCAATCTCAGGCTGAAATGAATAACAAAACTGAGAGAGAAAGACATTTTGTAGAAACTAACATTACTAACATTAATTTCTGGCAAAGTTTAATGCTGGTTGTGGTGGTGCTGATATCAAGACTTTTCTCAGAACAACTTTAATTATTAAAAAAAAAAGCACAATAAAAAATACCACACATTGGTCACATGTCAAATGTTTGAGGTATCTAAAAGAATAAAATCGCGCAATGGATGTTCAGGTCACATATGAGACAATTTCTTCTGGAATCACTGCCAAGAGTGCCGACAGTTAATAAAAGAGTGAATAGTCTTTATTGAACGTTACAGATACAAGAGCCTTCTCATAATTTTCTAGGGTAAATTAAGAAACCCACAGCGTACCGCTAAATAGGCTGCTGCTCCATATTCCCCTCAGTGAATGTGACTGTATGTTGCCATCTGAAGCCACATCTGACACAATCCAATAAGAAATTAAGTCTGAAAGTCTGATAACGACTGTATTAACCCAGACACCTTAAATCCCCCTGTCTCTAGGCCTGTCTCTATAAGGGTTCTAATATTTTCCAAGACCGTCTGCTTGAGAACAAAGTATCTAATCAACCGGCTGAAATGCAAGGACAAGCAAACCAGGCGTCACTTTATATGACTGTATAGTTTTTTTTCCAATTAATTCACCTTGGATTTTCCACTAATCTTCCCCAACAAGAAAATAAACCTTCACACACTGCAGCTCAGCAGAAGACAACATTACCTCTGAGTGCACTGCTGGCTAGGCAGGATGGCATCTGGGAGGGTGACTTTGTTTCTGTCCAAGGGATTCTGGCCAGGCCCGGTATGGTTGACTGCCCGATTGGCAAATAGTACATCATACTCCACACAGTTGACAAGGAACGTTGTGAATGTGACAACAAACAAAAATTGACTGTGAGGAGATGAGAAGAGAAAAGCAGACATTAGGCTTCATACTTCATGACAGTAAAACACAAGATACATCACATTACTAACAATGGGCCTCATTCACCACTATGTTCTTAAGTGTTTTCTTAAATTCTTTCTCAAGTTATTCTTAGGAAATTTCTTAAGAAAACTCTACGTCAGATCCATGAATGTGTTGTTAGACCGCAGAAATGTTCGCAGCTGTGTTCTTTAATTGATGAATCCCATGTCCTCGTAAATTTAGAGCACGTAGGATAGGTAAATGCCCCAACAAACCCTGTAAAAGGGCAGGACACTGCAGGGCCGTGTGCACACAGAAACCACAGAAATTGAGCAGAGAAGATGAGTTGAGAAAGAAAGATAAAATGCCCAAATGGAAATCTAAAGAGGGAGCATGGGACTCCAACGTAATAAGAACTACCGCTGCAATAAGTCAAAAAAATTTATTTTTTGGTTTTATGGTTTTATTTGGTAGCGTCAGCAGTGGCTGCAAAGTAACAGAAAACAAAGAGGCATGGGATGCTGTCAGTTGTTCACTGAATGCTGTATCTGGAGCAGAGCACACAACTGACAAAGTAAAGAAGAAATGATGTAATTTGATCTCAAATCTGAGGTTAAAAAAGTTTTGCCAAACAAAGAAGAGAGATGCAGACCACTGGAGGGGGACAGGCTTGTCCAGACTTATCTGAGGTGGACCAGCACATCAGAGCCAATATCAGAAAGACTGCACTCTCAGGTGTGCCATCATAAATAGCATGATCAATCACTTAATTGTTATTGGATGGTGTGGTTCCCAATAAACATTCAGTAAACAAATACGACTGCAGAACAGAAGAAAACGCAATAACCACTTATTTAGCACAAGTGTCAGCTCTCAAATGTGCCTACGTATGCTCTTAAGTGGGCGTATATCTTCTCTAAAACTTTGTAAGTGGGTTTTAAGGAGACATTTCTACTTAAGAATGGTTTGTGAATGAGGCCCAGTGACAAGAGGTACAAAACTGGGAGTATATTGAGTTAAGAAACAACATTTCATTCCTAACTATCAACAAACAGGCAGTACTCTGCATATGCTGACAGGTGATTAATTCATAATAGTGCAGTTGAGAAAGCTCAGTTGCAGTTAAATCTGTTGACAGGCTGTGGTTTGTTTTGAGCTGTCATAATGAAGACTGATTTTTTTTTTCTACAGCTAATGGTTTAATGGGCCGCAAATTAATTGACCCACTGTGGCAAGCTTCAGAGATACATCAGTCTGGGGCTCAATAATAGCGATGGCCTGTTGGCATTATATCTCAAGCAGCAAGACCATAAAATAAACAGCATGTTACATTGCCCAAAATGAATTGATTAAAGCCGGCAGAATAACCTGCACCATGAGAAAGCTAAGTTACTAAATGGAAAAACAACGGTTTCGTGTGAGTTTCTGTACAGGTGCTGCTGGAATGATCCAGTTGAGCTTGTTCATGCTGATGCCTGAGGCACTCTCCTCTGTCACAACAACATGAAAATTTACCATCGATAAAAATTATGCCAAGGTTTCACTGAAAACAAGCATCCTGTTGGAACCGAAAACTGAACTCATCTAATGTTCAAGTGCAACCAACCTCAGCGTTATATTTGCAATCAAGTGCATGTTTCTCTATCTCACAGTGTTTTCCTTAGGTGTCTGAACCCCGTACTTACACAAGTTCAAAGAACTCTGACAACATCATACAGGCAAAGCCATTCTTCTGATGAAAATGATAGATGTGGACAGTCTGGTTAAGGAAAATCTGGAATAACATAAACTGAGTAACAGTAAACATGATCTTACACTCAAACAGTTATATCAATTACAAAGGTAATGAAGACAAAACAGGCTGTAGTAACACCATAAGCATATACAGGGGTCAAGAAGCAGAAATAATGATATTCAGCAGCAGTATGATACTATTATGATACTATTGTGAGTCAGCATGACATGATGCAAGTGACATGGGTGATGACAACACACTTAAATAACACTGCGTGTAATGTAAAGGATATTCTTGTGAAGAAATTATCCAGGTTCTTGATATGGTGCCATGAATCTGGAATAGAAATCAAAATATTTAACTCTAATTCACCATGACCCAGTTGAGTCATACTTTTCAGACCACAGACGTGTTTATCAGGTATGAGACTTTCACAATGCAGTCATCCAATCATATTTCTTTTGTCGTAGTGCTTTGATCACCTTTCAGGCCTTCGGGCACATGCACCAGTAAATCCTCCTCCCCGGGTGGCGAGTCCTCCTCAAAGTCCTCAATTCTCTGATATTCCTGGTAAGCTTCGAGGTTGGCCATTGTGCTTCACATTCTTAGAATCACTCCCAATTGACGAGCTACTTTTGTAGAAAACGCTGTCTGAAACGAGTGCGGTCTCGCAACCTCAGCTACATAACTGTAACAAGCCACAAGGCAGCTCAAGCAGTTCAAGAAAGGGTAACGTTAGCTACAGCTAGCATTAGCTTGCTAACTTGCTAGTATGACGGACGGCGCTTGTGGTACACGGTACACTACGGCGATAACATGTTAAATGCTAGAGAGCAGTTTAAAATTTACCAGACAAGCATTCGTTAGTTGTAAAATACGTACATGTAAGGTAACGACCTAAGCCAGCTGTGTGATGGCTGGCTAGCCTGTGAATGATTCAGCCACTCGTGTAGTCAGGGTGACAACGGTTTGTTTTGTTCGCGACTTGTTCCGTTCATCTGCTGCTCTTGATCTTCTTTCGTCTTTTGCTCTGAGGCCAGTCTTGGCCAGATCTCATTTAACGCGCGCAGCTACGTTTTAATGTCGACACGGTGGTCTCCGGTCTGCCCCGAGGTCCGTCAGTCGCTCTCCAAAAATACACTATCCTGTGTGTGTCCACTGTTTTTGTCTTTCACAAACAAATGTCAACAAAACGTCATTGACGTCACTTCGGGTTTAGCGCTGCATTCACGGAGCATCGGCAGAAAAGGCAGAACAAGAAAAACACCCGTTGGTATGTGGTTGTATTGAGTATTAATACTGCTATTTAAACATAGCAGTATTAATCTTGGATTCACTCTCCACATACAGTATCTTAGATTTGCTTATTTAGTTGTTGTACGTAATTGTGGCGGTTCGTGTTATGAGCTGAGTTTCTATCGGAGTAGGACAGAGAATACTTTCCTGTATTTTGCCGTTTACTGGCATGTCAAAAGTAGTTTTTCATCAAGTGTGAGATATAGTTAGTGTGAGAAAATCTCGAGATATCCGACTCAGGTTTACAAGTTGTATGTTGTTATGGTTTTCCCACTGGGCTGCTCTAATTACACGATACACGTGAAAGCGGCACACCATCGTCATTTCCGGTCAATGGTTGTAGTTTTCTCGAGATTTCCCGAGAAAAATCAGATTTTGTCGCGTCTCTGTTTGACAGTGTTGCACAGGCCGCTTAGAGGTACTAAACATATTGCCCCATGTCAAATAAAGTTGCACCCCGTTCTCTCAAATCAGTGCACAACAGTAAACATTAGATCCTGTATAGGTGCTGAAATGCATTCTGGGTCACATTCAACATGGCAGCCTACGGGTTGTCTGTGGATTACTGTAACGCTTAACGATTATTGTGACCTAATGAGCTTGGGGTCATTGGAATAAGCATAAAACATGTTTCATATTCTTTGCAGTAAAGCAAGCATCGCTGCTTTAGCGCCGTCACTGTCGCTGTACACGCGGTGCAATAAAACATCAGACATATGGAAACTGTCACGGTAGGGTAATGTAACCTGTTGGGACTTTAGCTAATGACAGCTGATCTGTGTTCGATATATGCGTTAATTAATCCGTGCTGACAGGCTAGACCTACTTTTGATTAATAGTGCATCTTGTCACAGTAGTTTTATTCAGATATAAACAAATAGGTAGCAAGGAACATACTTGTGTGTTTGAGTTGGATTACAGATGAAATTGTCACAAAGTCAATCGATTAGTCGATCAAAAGGTCGCAGCCGTTATAACTTGACACCTAACCCACAGACATAGTCAGACAGTGGAGCTGATTAATCACTTAAGTAGTGTTCAAGAAAACCTGCCTGCTCCAGCTCACGTGCTGCTTTTTACTGTTCCCTCACTGCCATTTTCATCTCATGGAAGCAGGCTTAAATGTATACATACAGTGCTCTTGTCCACATATATAGTGTAAAAGTTTATTTGTAGCTGTTATTGTTCCTCCTACTAATATAGTTGTGTCACGTCCCCATTAGAGTGTACTAACCAGTTAGGTTTTCATTTTTTAAATGTGTAGCTCAGAACGTATCTTATTTTATATTTAATTTGTTCCCCCTGCTACCAAGGTCATGTTTTCATCTGTCAGCAGGATTATGCAAAATGTACTGAACTGATTTGCTAAATAAGGCTTAAGGCTGAACTATAATTATCAGATTTTGTCAACTCCAAAATGTAGACATTTATACCAGTGTAGATTTGGACCTTACTTCCTAGAGCGACTTCAACATAAGATAACGATTAATTAATATAAATTCACTCAGAAGATAATAAGCAGGTTAAGCAATAATGGTAATTGCCCAGATTCACATCAGACTAAATACTGACTGTTCTTAGAAGTATTGCTTTTGTTAAACTGGCTGTGCAAAGTGGCCACGATTTAGATTATTGAATGTCTAATTGTATTAATATTCTTTGTTTTATCCAGGTGGTACATATCTCCAGGATCTAAGGGATACAGCTCCACACAACAGCCTGGAAATGCTGTCAGTCGTATTTGGAGCCTCAGTCAGGGGGCCATCCGCCAGTCTGCCAGGCAAACGTCCAAACCCTCAGGAGTAGCTCTGAAGTTCATCCTGGGACCAGCGGTGCTCACTGTCTCTGCTCGGCTGTGGTGCCATGTAGCTTACTGCGAGGCGGATGTGAATAATAACACCCCGGTGGAAGTTGTAGCCAAAAGCCCCGCGCCCGAGTTTAAATGGGACATCCTGTGGGAGTTTGTCAAACCCCAGCTCTTTTCTCTCATTGGGGCTGTTGTAGTAAGTCTTAATGAGTTTGAAAATTATTATACAATACATGTTATTTATACGAATCAACTAAACAGAATATTTTTCTTTTCAGCTTGCATTTGGTGCAGCTATTTTGAACATTCAAATCCCCTTGATGCTTGGGGATCTGGTGAATATTGTTGCTCGTTACCTCAGAGAACACACTGGGAATTATGTCCATGAGATAAGAGGCCCTGCCATGAAACTGCTTGGACTGTATGGCATCCAAGTAAGTAGTTGCACAACTTACTATGCCAGTACTTAGACTATGTCTATGAATCTATGATGAACTAACTGTGCTGAGCAGGGTCTTACAATACTGAAAAAGTAGCTCTGAGCAAGTGTAGTATTATTGTCCTCTCAAGTGGAGCTATACCTGTGATACATGTATGTATCTATGAGAATGTGATAAAAGCAACACCTTTGTACCCCAATCGCTGCAGTTTGTGTGTTGATGTATTGGATTAGACACTTCATTACAAAATGTCCCTTATATTAATATATTTTCTTTCAGTAACTTTGTCCATTCCTGCAGCTTGCAGCTCTGATTGTTAAAGAAAGTCATGTGTCCTATTTAGTTAAAATTCTTGATACATACTTTGTTCCACTCGCTGTCACTGGGGAAAAAAATCATAAATGTCACAGCAATTTTCTGGAAAAAGGTCTGTTCCACTGGTCATTAATCACTTCCTTTGTGCAGGGCCTGCTGACGTCTGGCTACATTATCCTGCTTTCAAAGGTGGGGGAGAGAGTGGCAGCAGACATGAGAAAGACCCTTTTTGCATCCTTACTGAGGTACACATGACTTTACAAAGCCAGTGAGAAGACACATGTGTTAATTACACCAATTACCTGCTGTTTTACTTATGGATCATACATTAATAATAATAATAATAATAATTTGATAATTGTTTTTCTTTTTTTTGTCTCAGACAAGACGTGGCGTTCTTTGATGCCAATAAAACAGGACAACTGGTGAATCGTTTGACTGCTGACATTCAGGAGTTCAAGTCATCCTTTAAATTGGTTATTTCTCAGGTATAAAATGTAAATTTGCATAAAATATCCCATAACACGCCATCTATGTGCTAATTTTAACCTTCTAATTTCTACTTTTTCCCCTTTACGCGTTCTTGCAGGGTCTGCGGAGTATTACACAGACAGCTGGATGTTTCGTCTCTCTTTACGTCATCTCCCCTAAACTCACAGGTCTGACAGTCGTTGTCCTTCCCTGTCTAGTGGGAGCTGGAGCTCTGATTGGTTCTTTCCTCCGTAAACTATCCCGTCTAGCTCAGGAACAGGTAAGATCAAATACAGTATTATACTAAGACTGCTCAGTGCCTTGTATACTGTTCAAGTTGACAAGGGGCTGCCGTATCATAAAGGCCATAATTCAGAAAGCTGTAGATATAAACCAGCAGAACAGACCTTGTCATGAATGGGACTGATGCACTGTACCCTCTTCTCTTTTAACACAGCACCGCTCTGTTCTCACTATGGCTACCAAATGTTTAGGTGCCAAGTTTCTTGACTCTCTTTTCATAATTTTGTGGGCTGAAAGAAAAATGCATCCATATGCCCACAATTATATCGTGACACCTCAATGTCTAACTGTGTCTTTGCCATTGTGTTAAATTTAAGGTGGCAAAAGCAACAGGAGTGGCAGATGAGGCGCTTGGCAATGTGCGAACAGTGAAAGCTTTTGCCATGGAAGAGCGGGAGCTTCAGTAAGTGACAGTATTTTTCTGAAATATTGACAGCCATAGCATGTTCAGGGCAGTATCCTGTATCTCAGAATTTCATGATCTCTTTTTTTCAGGTTATATTCATGTGAGGTTGACAAATCTTGTGACATGAATGAAAATCTTGGTGCTGGAATTGCAGTTTTCCAAGGACTGTCAAACATTGCCCTGAACTGTGAGAGCACATTACCTAATTTTGATTAAAAACTGTTTTAAACAGATTCATACTGTATTTCAGTAGTTATATAACTGATGGTAATGTTTTGGGAATGTGTGCCATTGATGCAGGCATTGTTCTGGGAACTATTTTTGCTGGAGGGACTTTAATTTCGAGCAATGAAATGTCCCCTGGAGACCTCATGTCTTTCCTGGTTGCTTCCCAAACTGTTCAGAGGTAAAAGACACAACTTGCTCTACAATGACTGCTCTATATTACCATTTACTCTTAAATGTATCGGTTTAAAAAAAGCTGATGTTGGTGTGTAACTCGTGTATTGTCTTAATGCTCAGGTCATTGGCCAGTATCTCGATCCTTTTTGGACAGGTGAGTAAAAATTCTACATGTATAGCGTGACGTACATTTGAAATGCTGGATTCACATCACATGCACCTGTTCTACAGGTGGTGAGAGGAATAAGCTCTGGGGCCCGGGTTTTTGAATACCTTGCTTTGGAGCCAACCATCCCACTCTCAGGGGGAGGACGCATCCCATACCATTCTCTGACAGGAAGAGTGGACTTCATGAACATTTCATTCAGGTTGGAATCTAATCTTTTTGGAATCTATAATTAAAGTAGATTTTCAACAATTGTAACGTTTACTGATCACAAACATCCTACCATACTATCTATTTATTTGTTTTCTTTTCCTGTATTTATAGTTATCCAACAAGACCTGGCCATCAGATTTTGAACAAATTAAACTTGACTCTGCCTCCATGTAAAACTGTTTCTATTGTTGGAGAATCTGGAGGGGGTAAGATATGTGGTCTAGATATTATTTCTAATTGTAATTGTGTGACAAGTGATGGTAATGATTCATCCAACGCATTTTAGGAAAGTCCACAGTGGCATCCCTGCTAGAGCGTTTCTATGACCCGACCAGTGGCGTAATCATGCTGGATGGACTTGACATCCGAACACTTGACCTGTCCTGGCTCAGGGGACAAGTTATTGGATTTATCAATCAGGTGAAGATTGCTTATCATTAGTGTGTCCCCATTTTCTAAAGAGGGATGTGAATAATAAGTCAGTTTAAAAGAAATATTAATTGGTCACATTTGCGGCTGTCCTTTTCTAACCACATCTCTCAACACTCTGCACAGGAGCCAGTTTTATTTGGTTCATCTATCATGGAGAACATCCGCTTTGGGAAGCCCGAGGCCACAGATGCTGAGGTCATTAACGCAGCCAAGCAAGCCAATGCTCACCGCTTCATTACAGGTTTCCCAGACAGTTATAACACTGTGGTTGGTAAGTGCTCTCATTTCAGCTTTTACTACTGTCCAGACATTGTGGGGCATTGTAAATACCTAACTCCAGGTTTCTAAAAACCTAGGGGAGCGAGGTGTGACATTATCAGGTGGCCAGAAACAGCGCATCGCCATCGCCCGCGCCCTGATCAAGAACCCCAGCATCCTGGTCCTGGACGAGGCCACCAGCGCCCTGGATGCAGAATCAGAGCGAGTGGTGCAGGAGGCTCTAGACAGGGCCACAAGGGGTCGCACTGTGCTCATCATTGCCCACCGACTGAGCACCATTCAAGGGGCTGACCTCATCTGTGTCATGAGTAATGGCCGCATCGTTGAGGTGAGGTGGCAGAGTACTCAGAGAAATAAAGGGTGTTGTTATGTCCTTTTAAATGTCTTGGCTAAATTATTAGACAACCTTGACAGTTCAAAGAAGCACTGAGGAGAATTGACTTCATTTACTTGTCAGCGATTAATATGGATATACTGGATGCTTCTCAATGCACTGTGTAATCTAGGTTTTAATTATATCTAATAGCTTCCTGTCTTTTCTTTTAAGGCTGGGACTCACTTGGAGTTGCTGAGCAAAGGAGGACTGTATGCTGATCTGATCCGCAGGCAAAGAGCTGAGGGACACAAATGAATACAATAAAACTACATTTTAGATCCACAATACATAATAGTATATTTTTAAATGAATAAAGGAGTCTTGCATGAACATGATGAATGATAGAGAATGTATTTCAGATTTACTGGCTCCGTGTCTACCTTTATGACAAACTCTAAAAGTTCTGTATGTAAATGCACTGTATAAGTGGACCAACTGGATCAGCTTGTGATGATTAATGTACAGTCTTTAACTAAAATAAGAACTTCTGTTGTTACTCTGTATAGAAAGATAAATTATGATGTCATAGAAAATAAATGGAAAATTGTTTTGATGAGAGTTTGTTGTATTTTATTCCTATTTTGGATCAGAATGAACAGTTTCCATGTTTTACAGGTTTGAAAAGACAAATCACAGAATGTACATAATGAGTAGTGTTAGGCTTTGTGGACAGGATTCAGGCTTCAGTTGCTTTGTACAGTCTTCTGTTTTTGTTACCTATTGAAAAGCTGCTGTTATTAAGTCCCTTTAACAGGTGATTACTATTAAATTGCCCTTACAGGTGACAGGCACCTGTGTATGTCTGGTTTTATCATCTATAAGATACATGTTTTAAATTACTGCAATCCATTGAGGCAGAGTTACTGGACACTACAAAATTCATACAGCCATTTTTCAACCCTCAGAGGCTGAATACCACAAGATTTTGGATGTAGTACCACTTTAATGCCGCCTTTTTATGTGGGATTATTATTTTATCCATTCTTTGGATGTCTGTACTCAATGTGTGCTAACACGATGTCTTGCACACTGGTGAACCATCACTTGTTGACAGTTGATTGGAAATTGTTCAGATTTGTATCCTTGTAATCTGTGTTTACAACAGTGAATAGGCAGAAACTTGCACTTTGAGTTCAGATTATAAATTATCAATTTAAGTAGCGGTAACACACATAATGTAAGTATCCACATCCTTTACAGCTGTATTTGACTACAGTCTGGATCAAGCTGCAGACTCATTCTGCTTTGTGACCACAGTCCCTCACATTCATGCCATGACTTCACAGGTCAGCTAATTCCCTCTCCTGGTACAGGTATGATGTTGCTGCATGTAGCCTTGCAGTCTGTGATCTGTGGTTTCACTGGTGTTGCAGTTCACCTTGTAGCCTCTAGATGGACGACAACAAGTCAAGCTGCTGCAGCTGCAGACCGAGCAGGAGTAGCAAGTGCAGATAGCTTCAAGCTAACGCTAGCTACCCACAACATCACTAACCCCCGCCTGGGGCGTCAGACAGTCGTCGGTTTGGTAGCTGGTTCAGGACTGGCTTCACTGGTCAAACATGCAGAAATATGAAAAGCTAGAAAAAATCGGAGAGGGTAAGTTTCGTACGGTTTTTTGTAAAGTTAACTTCAGCTAGCTAGTGTTGCTAATATAGCATCAATGTAGTTGCAGGGCTAGCTAACGTTAGCTAGATGGAAAAGCTTTGCGCTAGCGTTAATTAAATCCCTGGTTAACCATATACTGCGCGGTGGCTTTGACTTACACCGGTGTGTTAGTGACAAGACCCGTGTGCAGGTTTCTGCCGGACAGCTGCTACGATATTAACGCTAGCTAGATGGTTTAGCTAGCTAATGTTAGGATGTGTGTTTGGTTTGCCATTCATCAACACGCTGGCTGTGATTTAACTCAACTGTCTGCTCTGTAGGAACCTACGGGACAGTGTTCAAGGCTAAAAACAGAGAAACCCACGAAATAGTGGCTTTGAAGAGGGTGAGGTTGGACGACGACGACGAGGTGTGTTTTAATACTAACATAATTTCCATACCAGTGCATATATAATGTACTGGCAAGTTGACAGTCGGCTAGTGCTAATCACTGTGGCTGTGAACTGTTCCAGGGGGTTCCCAGTTCTGCTCTGAGAGAAATCTGTCTTCTGAAGGAGCTAAAGCATAAAAACATTGTCAGGTCAGTGGTCTACTTAAAATGAATGTATCTTGTTGTTACTTGAGTTTGCATGTGACCCAGATGTCAAGTAGCATCAACTTAAGGCTGCTCTGTCTCCCTCAGGCTACATGATGTTTTGCACAGTGACAAGAAGTTAACCCTGGTTTTTGAATATTGTGATCAGGTGAGACAGAGTTATCTGAAACTTCAAGCATGCCCTGTTGCTTCTGAGACTAATGCATGTGTCTAATCAATTGCAGGATTTGAAGAAGTACTTTGACAGCTGCAATGGGGATCTAGACCCTGAAACTGTGAAGGTGAGAGATCATCCTGCAGGGTTTAAGGACAGTATGCATTTAAGTGTATACTGTCAGGGCAGCTCTGTGTGTGTGTGTGTGTGTGTGTGTTACATTTACTTTAAATTAATAAGTCACATGTTTTTTGTATTTATCTCTGATTTTCCTCTGCAGTCGTTCATGTACCAGCTGTTGAAAGGCCTCGCTTTCTGTCACAGTCGAAATGTTCTTCACAGAGATCTGAAGCCGCAGAATCTCCTCATCAACAGAGTGAGTGTCGAGGTGTATTTGGACTTTGACTTGAAGCCTGGTTAAAATTTGTCAATATGTGAGCAAATCATTTGGTTCGGTCAGAATACTATTACCATAATGTATACATAAAGTGGCGATTTTGTCTGGATGGCTTACAGTGAGAAACGTGGCTCATTATTAATGTTTTGTGTATGAAGTGTGTGTTGATATTATATGGACTTGGTAACTTGTGTCTCTGCCACAGAACGGGGAGCTGAAGCTGGCTGACTTTGGGTTGGCTCGAGCCTTTGGCATTCCCGTGAGGTGTTACTCAGCAGAGGTGGGTTGTACATCATTAACACAGCAGGTGCTACTAACTGACTGCGTTCAGCTTAAGTCTACAGCGTGTGTGGATTTCCACCACACTGTGGCACATTTATAATATCTAGAGAAGAACAAAGTCAGGGGCTGATTTGGGCACATTTTGACTGCCACAGTGAGCTTTCACACTAAGAATAAGAAAAGATTGATGCTCGAGATGTTTGATTTGTAAGTGCATGTAGCTGAGGTGAAATAAAATTGGCCCAAATCAAGTGCTAAAAATTTTTTTTTCTAAAGCCAAACGGTATTACATCAATAAAAAGAAACTTTCAGGTATTTTTAGGGTTTAATGATATGACATAAAAATCCATATGTTAGTACAAAAAATGTTTTTAGAGTAGCAGCATTGTTCCAGCAAACTTCAACACTGTCAAAAATGCAGGGTGTCTTTTACAATGTTTTTTTTTTCCTGGCTGTGTAAATGCATTTGTCTTGTTGTAGTTTTATTAGTGTGCACTGTGCGCAGTTTGTGCCTCAGTTTAATTCTCAATTGTGGAGCCATTAACTTAATGATACAATAGAGTGAGATGCACAGCAGCATGTTGTTTAAGAGGGGGCTGTATTCATATTTTTTTCTTGTCGGTGCTGATGCTATCAGGCCGATGACAGGCAAGTCTCAGATAGGTTTAGTGGTTGTGGTTGGCTGACCTAAGGCTGACCCAGCGAGCCAATCTCATCAGGGGAACAGTTGACCCGAGGTGACACTGCTGATCTGAAAATGTATTAAACTGAAAACCTAGAGGGGAACAGTGGTTGATACTTTGAGAATTTGAAGGAAGGTTGTTTTCAAAGGTCATTTTATTTTGGAGAATCGATAACCCTGAGACTGTGTTTCAGTGAGAGGAAAAGGACGACTCTCCACTACATGGATGTACTATATTCTGTATGTGGTCCATGCTGTATCAATTAAATACAGTGACATTTTAATGACACTGTAGAATTTTATGAATCAGCCCAGAGTGGAGTTCATTTGTGTTTCTAAGGTGACATATGTTTTCAAAGAGCTCTGTCCTTAGCAGTCCATAGTTTAAGGTGAAGAAGGTATTAGTGAAGTGCATCATGTTCTTTTGCAGTTTGTGTATTTAAAAAAAGAAAGCATGCACAGAGATTTTCATACTATTTTGAAAGAGTACTCCTCAAGTGATTCCCCCAGTTGAATGAAAAATTACACAGTCAGTCAAAGGAGAGTTTTGGGAGCTAGATGTGACACTTTCAAGTTACTTAGAAGCTCAAAACACATCTATTCTTCCCAATCATTTTCTCCATACTAATAATACCTTATGAAAAGTTGTGGTTCTGTAGCAGGTGGTCACATAATTAATAAAAGTACTGTGATGAACTTTCCTGCCTGAAACCTAAGCACTTCCAACTGCCCACACGATCTCTTGGGGACAATACCTTTTTATTTTATCTGTTCTATTTTTTTTTCTCTCTCTGTTTTGTCAGTGAACCTCACCAGACACATTTTCATAAAACCCGTGAAATATAACTGTAAGATACTTGACACCTGACAAAGCAGCAGTTTGCTCGAATGTCGGGAACCTGTAATGGAAAGCAGACAGAGATGTAAATTCACTATTTCATGTCGGCAGCAGTGCTGTTAAATCCTTTTTTCATTTTTTGTAATAAAGCAGTGTCGGTAAAAAATGAAACCCACCTCAGAGAACAGCCATTACCTTGACTGCGTGTATCAACATGAGCTTGTCTAACATAATTGGTATAATTAATACACTTTGTGATCTGTGTGTAGGTGGTGACCTTGTGGTACCGGCCTCCAGATGTGCTGTTTGGTGCTAAACTTTATTCTACCTCAATTGACATGTGGTCGGCTGGATGCATATTTGCAGGTTTGTTGGAGAATATTGAAAACAAACACTGATTAATTCTTGTTTCTCTAGCTTTGCTCTCTTGCCTATGGAACTTTGTGTTTGGTTAAAACTAATAATAAACATACATAATTCATATAGGACACTAGATTGCATACAGTGTGCAAATGCCAAAACGACAAGCTATCAGACTTTCTGCAGGTGTCTGAGCAAAGCAGAGAAGAGAATAGGTCTAATACTGAACCTAATCAATTTCCAGAGGTTTGATACTTCTGCAAGAGAAGATGTGAATGCTTTGAAATTTGTTACAGTTCTTAAAAACAGGTGAAAAACTGTCTTATTAAATTAAAAAGGAAAGAAGAGACACTTAATCTCAGTAAAAAATCTACAGTTAGTGCGAAGGGACCAGGACCAGTGTGAAAATGAGTTCATTTTAAGTTTGACTGCTTTTCTTTTCCCTGTGTAATGATTCAGTTTCATAGGGTTGTTTGTATAACCATGACATATACTCCATAACAATACTCCATTTTTTTTTTGTTCTATTTAGAGCTGGCTAATGCCGGAAGGCCTCTATTTCCTGGGAACGATGTGGACGACCAGTTGAAAAGAATCTTCAGATATCTTTTTTCACATCATTTATAGGGTCCGGCTTCTGCTTGTACTGATTGGTATGAGGGAACGCAGAGGTTTGTTCACACAGAACTATTGATTCACTATGTGATCAGTGATTTTTTAACCAGTTGGATACTACTCTTAGTTGGTAAAAGTGTTTCTTTAACCACTCGCTACATTGTTGGGAACGCCAACTGAGGAACAGTGGCAAACGATGACCAAGCTCCCTGATTACAAGGTAAATCATTAACGTTACTGATTTGTGATTTTGCGCTCCGTGTTGTGTTTTACTGAAATAACTGCCTCTCTTTCTTCCTGTAGCCATATCCCATGTATCCAGCCACCACCTCACTGGTGAATGTGGTCCCCAAACTAAGTAGCACAGGAAGGGATCTACTCCAGGTATGTCCACATCCAGCTTTGCCCATCAATAAATAATAAACTTAACTTGTTTTCAATGACTAATGTTTGTGCAAGTAGCAGATAACATTTCTTACCACTTGCTGCTAATATACAGTTTTGCTTTGTAGAAATTTAACACTTCTGCCCACTTATTAAAATCCGTTTCCTTTGATCTCACCCAGAACCTGTTGAAATGTAATCCTGTCCAGAGGATCTCTGCAGAGGAGGCCTTGCAGCACCCTTACTTTGCTGATTTCTGCCCACCCTAAACGCTAAATTGCCTCTCAGTGAACCTCAGCCGCCAGAATCAATCACCCCTCACTCTGCTGGTTTCATTAAGTCCCAACAAGGCAAATCCCTAACCGGTTTTCAAACACTCCTCTGCAATTTATTCTGTTGTGCCTCTGTGTGGAACAAAGTCCAAGTAGCTCTACAAGGTTTAAGGTTCTTGTAAGTTACAAGCCAGTTTATTTTGGTACACATACACCTCCCACTTATTTAGCACTAGTGTCAGAGGGTGCACTTTGCGTTGCATTAAATACATTTTTATATATGTGGAGATAGTTCTTAACAAAAATCATCTGTTAATTCAAGACAATTAAATTTGAATGTGCTGGTTATGTCTGACTTTTAAACAAAGGCCCTTTGAATCTGTGGTAAACTCTAATTCAAAGTGTTTTCACAGTTACCCAAACAGCCCTTCTAATATTATGCTTTCTGTTCCTATTGTAACGTTTTGTAGAGCAGTTTTGCCAATGTGCCTCCATTAACATTAGATACAACATTGGTGGAGACTGTAGCCTGAATGATAATGGATTTTAAGGCTAGAAAAAAAATCATATAATATATCAGCCAGTGTTCATTTTTAATGCCACAAATAAACATTTTTGATGAGAATTGTTGAAGTTTGGCAATTAAAGACTTTTTGATTAAGATACATGTGTGCTGAGTGGGCTATTTGCACATTTGGATGCATTATATAATTGAGACACTTCCTAAATGATCCAAAACATATCTCTGCATTATAGGACTGAAGGTTGTAATTAGCTATTGGCAGCAATGAACACTGGCACTGTTAAAGTTAGTTTAAGGTAATAAACATTGATGTAATGGCTGTAGTGGAGACCACAGATTCCTGGGGCAGCTAATGCTGAAAAGTCACTATTTAAAAATAAGTTATATTAAATAGACCTGCCAGTTTTAGAATCACAGGTGACTGTTTCTTTTTTTTTAATTGTAAATGCTCAAGTCAGTGTTACCCAACCCCCCATTTTTTTAGGTTTATGTGTCATTTGTACGACATTGTATTGTACAGTTTTGTTTAATTTACATATTATTTCCTTGGACGTTTCCAGGTCAGAACTGTATCATTTGGGAAAAATGACAGGGAAAATAACTGGGAATAACTTTGAAATAACTGCTCCAATTAAACCAGAGTAAATAATCATCCATTATTTATTACTGGAAACTTTCATCATGGTTTAAAAATTAACATTTTTTTCTATTTAAAATCACGCAGGCTGTTAATCAAAATGTGCTACCTTAACTTTGTATTTCCCTTATAATTATGACCAGATTAGATGCCTCTTTCCTGGAAACAACATAGGAAATTAATGTTACAA